>JAOUZG010025245.1:1904705-1965275 GCA_026289955.1 Argiope argentata | reverse complement strand
TTTAATCTAACAATTGTCTAATTAATCTATTTATGGGATCTACAGAATTGCTCCTGTACATATGTAGGGATCTATGGTAAGTCCTGTACATATGTAGTACAGGACTTACCATAGATTACCTATGGTATTAAATCCAATAATTTTAATCTAACAATTGTCTAATTAATCTATTTATGGGATCTACAGAATTGCTCCTGTACATATGTAGGGATCTATGGTAAGTCCTGTACATATGTAGTACAGGACTTACCATAGATTACCTATGGTATGTCCTGTACATATGTAGGGATCTATGGTAAGTATGGTAAGTAATTTGTTATATTTCTTAATATATTTCATGAATTTATATATTTCATGAATTTGAGAATATATCAAATTACTGGTGTAGTTAATTCTTAATATCTATGATTTAAAATACGAGTAAAAGGCACGTAGTTTATTATTGAAAAAAAATATATATTGTAAACTCTCTTAATATGAAAAAAAAAACTTGAATTTTTTTTCTTAATAGTTAATGTGGAATTAATGATCTCTTCTCAAGTTGTATCTTACGCCTCTTGAACGTTTTCTATTTATCAAATCGGGAAATATACACCGTTTCTTCAAAATAATAATAATAATAATAATTCAAAAGCTCTTGCATATGATATAAAAAAAGTACGTATGATTTTTTTTAAAAAAAAGTTGACTGCTACAGTCTTAAGAGCAAATATATCAAAACCTAAAACTGGTAGAATCCTCATATACTTCTCGACAGGACAGTCTGTTTTGTAAAGCCTCGTTATAACGAGATATAAACGAAGTTTCTTTCCATAGTTTAAAGATATAGTCAGCTTGAAAAAAAAAGATACAAGAAATTTTTAGTCGAATAATTTTGAAGACCATTATTTATATTCAGTTACATGAAAAATTAAAAAAAAATGTAAATGCATGACATAAATATAGTTTCATTACCGAGCCCTGCCGTGACCTTAGAGTTCGAAAATGGTGGCCATGCACGTTCCATAATATATATAAGAATAGAGTTAGCGCTTATTCAGGAGGGGGGGGGGAATAGACGTAGATGTTGCATCGCCATCTTTTGGCGAATTTTGAAAGAAAATATCAACATATTAATTTTGTAGAAAATAATAATAAGCTAGTATTTGTTCAATGAAATAGTGCAGTAAAATGTTGAAAGCATCGCTATGCATAAAACTTAGTGTTTTAGAAGCTTGCTGTCAAACACAATAAATTACATGGACTGAGACATAATATAATTTTACTAGCTTTTATAAGAAAAAATGTATAGATATCTGGAAATTTAATCACAAATTCCTAAACTTATTCATTTTATACAGCGGTGAAAGGATTTTTGAAACCTTCACTTATTAATTTCATCCACCAAGAAACAACTGAAAAAAAAAAAACTTACCTTAACTATATTGGAGTTTCAACTGATAAATAGATTTTTGCCCGATAATATAGATTGCATGCTTCGATTACCATTTTGAAAAATATTTTATAGCTTTGTCAGAAATACACTTATATTTGTCTCTTCTTGATAACTAGAAATTAATTGTTTCTTTCTTTTATCAAACTCGTTAACTCATCATCCCATTATCTTCAATTAGTTGCTCATTCAATTACAGATTATTTTCATGGAGTGATGCACAATGAAAACAATCAGACTGTCGACATCCTAAGTTTTTGGAAAAGTCTACTACATATTCCAAAATTAATTCCAGAGCCGTAACTAACATATGTCTAATTTGCTTGACACCATAGATTTAATGATGATTTGAAATTTTTAAAAAGATATAATATTTTTATTGATGATTTCATCAGAGAAAAAAGAAATCCTATGCTTGCGAAAACAGATAATTCGTCACATCCAATGAAGGCAGCACATTGCTGATCAGACACCGAACTAGCAGAGTGGTTTCTAATAGTATATTAGCCTCTGTCAGTAATTAATTTATATTTTACTATTATATAAACAATAAAAACAATGAAAAGAAAGATTCGTAATTTTTTCTTGGGGGAGGGGGTTACGTTCTATGAAGGATTGTTTCAAATAATCTAAAAAAATAAAACTTTTGTTCTCACCAAGTTCTTAAATCGAATGAGATGCCCAACCAATTTCTGGTATGATATCCAGTCCAAAAATTCTTTAGATTTCATGTCCCTTTAGAAGATTTGCGAAACATTTAATTATTACTATTTTACTTTTGTGGTACAAGAAGTAAATCTATTGTTTTGCAAATGCAACTTGTGAAAGATAAACAAATACTAGTGCATATTCGAGACCCAGGACCCAGAGTATAGTGAACCGCCGTGCATCTTTCTCTGAAAGAAAACAAATTATCAAGCGTTTATTCTTCACTTTGTTTTTGGTAATTTTGTAATATTAGTTTATATTCATACGAGTGTATTTATTTTTAAATATCTTAAATCCATATTGGATAAAGGAATTCGTATTGCGTTTTAATTTAATAAACAAAATATGTATTTCATCTTCACAGAAATTAAGTCATTTTGATATGGCAATATTGAGAAAATGTTAAATGATGAACATATATCTATATCTATTGTTGTCTGCTTTCGTTAGAAGATGGTTTTGATTTAAATTCAGTGCTCAATATATTAAAAGATATAACAAGGAAATTTGGTGTATTTAAAAATGGTGAATTCCTGTAGTGCCAATGGTTGCAAAAATAGGAATACTAAAGGAGGTAGTTTGACTTTTCACAGGTAAATGCATGATTAAAAAATTGATCTGATGTTGAGCCGTCTTTTATTATTATGTATGTGTGTATGTAATAGTTATAGTATGAAGCATTTTGTTTTTGTGATTGCTAGCTGCAATGCTTCAATGCAGTAAAATCAAAGGAGGATTTGATACTTATTTGTATGATTCAAGTTTTAATATTGCATGCATATTTTTACTTATTGTTTTTGAAATAAATTAATTTAGTTGTATTATTTTTAAAATGTTTAAATTACCAGAAAAGAAGTCTAAAAAAATGTTTTTAATTAGTATTGTATTAAGTATTATCCTAAAAATAGTATTTAATATTTTTTAAAATTATTGTAAATAATTTATCAAATTTTTGAAAGACAAATATATATATATAATGTATGCTGCATTATAGATTTAATTCATTACTATGTGTTTGTAATAAATTATTTTTTATGAGTAATCAGTAGTATTTTCATTTACTTACATTAAATTTTTGACTATCTACTTTTTTATAATGGAAAATATATTTATCATCTATACTTATTCTTACCTTTTGCTTCATAAATCAAACTTGATAATTTCTTCATTTAATAACATTTTACTTCTCAGTTACAAATTCTTCATCAACATATGTAATTTTTTTTTCCTTTCTTGCTTTTTTTTTGTGACATATATAGGATTTAGTGAATTTCCTGTTTTATGTTTTCAAGCTTATTATGACTGCGATTTTTAGTATTGTATTGAGAATTCAGCTAAATGACTTTTTGATCTACTAAACATTATTTTTAATTATATATATTTTTTAAAATAAGATTGACTTTAAATGTTTTTAATCTTAAATATGTTAGTGAAATTTTTTAAATTTTAAAAATGTTGATTAAAATAAGTTAAATTTCAGTTAAGGATTTAAGATACTAATGAAATAATATATAAAATATCATACAAAGAATTGTAATGTTATATTATTTACATAAAAAATGCAATAAAATGTATCCATCCTCAAATAGTTTTTATTGGAAATCATATATAAAATGTATTTTTCAGTCCAACTTATTTGAAAAATATTTTAAAAGAATATTTAATTCAATTCTTATTACAAGAGATTTGATATAAGTAGATGACTTTTTCTTCAAGAGAAAGTACATTTTGGTTTGCAAATTAATTGCATAATGCTATATGTAATATAGTTATACTGATGTTGAAATTAAGAGTTTTATTTTAAAAATTTCTGTTGAAATTTTAATGTTTTGTTACAAGTTTATCTGCAAAAATAGTTTTTTTTTCTGTTGTTGAAATACCATTTTTTGTTTAAAATGAATTAATTTGTACTATTCTATAATTGAGGTATTTATGAAATGAAATTTACATTACCGTTTTATTTTATTACATTATTCCCATTTGATCTCTACCTGTTTCTATTTAGATTTTTAAAGTTTATATATATTTCTATGGAAAAATTGATTTTTCAATATTAGAATGTTCTTTGCTTTGATTATAGAATATCAAATTCCTTTTAAATAATCAAACAGATCCATCAATTAAATTTTTTTCCACTGGACATAGATTAAAAACTTAAAATTTACTGCAATTCTCTCTGCTGATTTTAACTTAATATCTCTTTTATATTCTTTATTATGATATGAGTAACTGTGTTAAATTATTCTGTTTACGTATATAACATTGATAATTTATTATTCTTGATTTTTTTTCTTATTATTTTCTGGATAAAGCTATGTTGTTATTAATGGTTCGTTTCAGAATTAGGATATTTATTAAATTTGGATAATTATATTTTCATTCTAATAAAAAATGCATGATTCTTATTTCTGTTTGTATTTGTTTTTACCTATAATATTTTTTCAACTTATACTTTCAAATTCTTTCATTATTTTTATTTATTACTTATTTTTTGGCAGAATCATTGAATTTTTCATATAGAATTCTTTGTATGCATTTTTTTTCAAAATTATTAGTTGCTTTATTTCAATAGGATATCTTTAAAATCCAAATGTGAAAGTAAATGATTTCATTTTTTTAATTTAAATTTTCAAGGTTCTTTAAAGAAAGAAATATATTAACTCTTAAAAAAATCTACATTTTCCTTTTATAGGAACACTTTTTTAAAGTGTTAAATCTTTTTATTAGCATAGTTGGAAGTTTATTACTATTAGTGACATTTGATTATGATTTAATTTTATGGAAGTGAGCAAGCTATTTCATTTGATTCATTTTTCTTTGGCAGATTTCCTTTGAACAATAAGCATCTTTTAAAATTATGGTTATATCAGTTGAAGCGTGGTAATTGGGAGCCTTCTAAGTATAGTGTCATTTGTTCTGAACATTTCACTAAAGATTCTTTTGTTGTAAAGGGTCCAAATAATCGGAGAACTCTGAAAAGTGATGCATGCCCAACCATATTTTCCATTGCAAATTACACTGAGCCAGTTAAGAAGAAAAAAGTTCTCAAAGAGAAAGCCTCTGCTGATATTGATATGAGTGAAGTCAAAGATGATGATAATGAAGCTAAATCAGAGGAAGAGCAAGATTCTTCATCTTTAAAAGCTGACGAGTCATCATCCTCTGCAATTCCAGCTGATGATTCAAAAGATAACCCAGCATAAATTAATGACACAAATGCACATTAAGCAAATAGTTATGTATTTCCATTTTCACAACTCTGAAAAATGCATTTAGATATTAATAATTTATCAAAATGAATTTTAACATTCCTTGAATTTTGAAGAGAAACAAATTTTTTATAATTAAATACTTAATGTTTACAATTTGTAAAATATCATTTTTACATAATTAAATTCTCATGTTTTATCTTTACTATTTTATTACAAAAACTTTCTTCTTGTCATTTTTATTATATAAAATAATCATTATGTATAAACAAATCCAATAATTTTTTAATGATTTTTTTTATTAGCTGGAAATGAAATACTGGAAAATGTGATTCTATGATCAAATACAGTTGGAGTGTGCTTTTTGAATTGCTTTTATGTACTTGAAATTTAGAATTATTTTTTAATTTGTGATTACTATAATTTTATTATATCCTGACTTTTTTTTTCAATTCATGTTTATACATGATGTAGAATATTTTAAATTTCAGTTCTGTCAATTGACTTATAAATCTATTTCCGCTTAATTCACGAGTAAAAGTATGCTGTACTATAATAAAGCTTAAAGAATATTAAATGTTAATAATCATTATTTATCTTAGTTATGTGACATGATGTTTTAGTTTTGTTTTATTCTAATAGATTTTTCAGATTTATAAATTATTGTATTTGCTTGCATCATAAAAATTGTCAGTTTCAAGTAAAATTACCTATTTTCGAAAATTAGAAGTATTTAACATAGTTATTTGTTGTATATTTAATCTTGTTAAAAATTTTTACATTATCTTGTTAGAATTCAAAAGCTTTGCTGTTGAAGTTTTACTATACATTAAAAATGTATAATAAGGAATTATGAAATATATATATATATATATAAACACAGATATTAGGATAATTTTCAAATTTATATCTGTGTTAAATATTTTGAACTAAATTTTGTTTTCATGTAAAATTACTTTTTTTGAAAAGGTTGAGCTTAAAAATTGTATAAGACCATGTTTTACTTTTTACATTTATCCACATGAAGAAATTGCTATTGTCATGTTGATTAGACTTATAATTTCAGAATTATTGTTCCAGTTTAACATTAAAAAAAATTGGACTTTTAATCTTTTTTTGCAGATCTGAATACTTGAAATATCTATGTGCAACTATATACATTGTGTAAATATATGTTATTCTTATGACAAATTTATGCTTTTATATGTATATAAATGTTTGTAGCTTACCTGCACATTTTTTTCAATTTGATAGTATAGACTGTGATATTTTAAACTACTTTTAGCACTGTTTTTGTTATTTGTGATCTCAAATTTTTTGCTTGAAAAGTACAAGTTATAGTAATAAATGACTGTTAAATGCGATCAGTATTGAGTGTTACTGTATAGATTATCTTAACTTTTGCTACTTATTTTTTCTGTGTATGTTAAGGATTAGTGTTGTACATAAGTAGTAAAAATTAAGCTACTATAGTGATATTTTTTTTGTGTGCTTTTGATAGAATTTTAATTTTTTTAAAGCTTTTTATTTTATGTTTATATTTTTTATGGTATTTTTACAAATGTTATTTTAAATATTAGTTTGCTGTTTAGTGATCATCTATTATGTTTGAACAATAATGATACTGATAAATATATGATTCACACACAGTATTGGATATTCAATTCTTTTATTTTTTATTAGTAATTATATTTGTGTATATTTTTTTAATGTACACATGTTTTTTTTTTCTTTTGATTTCAAACTCTTGAGAAATTATTCTATTTGGAAAAAAAGATTTTGTCACATGGTAAAATAAAAAAAAAAGATTTCCTGCAATTATGTTGACTATTACTAACACAGTAAAAAAAAATTGCTTTTTGAAGTGAATTTTTAAAAATGTGAGATTTTCTTTTTAAGCAACCAAACCAACCTTTCCCATTTTTATACTAAATTCAAAAACAAATAATTTACTGAGTAAAAAAAATAATAATCAGTTTATTTTATTTAAAAAAGCTAATTTTTCAATTCCTCAAATTGATCATGACAATTAACTGCGGATACAGTAAATATATGTAGAAAAATTGATGATTGGTGCTTGCTTAACTCAAATTTACTGCCATCTTAAAAATCACATTAAATTTTTTCTAATTTTGCTTAGTGATATTTTTTTAATTAGAAATTTTCTTTTGATTTCAAAGTTTACTTTAGATAAATTTTTTAATTGATAAAAATTTGCTGTAAAACTTTTTGCTATTTCATACTATTATTAATTGCATTGGGCTATTTTGTTATTATAAATCATTACATTTTTTAAAAAAAAATAATTTCTAGTTGTAATAACAGTCAGGAATTTTTGTAAAAAATATTATGCCTCTACATTTTGAGTTTGCAGTGATTTTAGTGTTGGAAAAAAGTTTAAGGCACTTTTTAAGAGCAATGATTGGTAATATTATGAAGTATTTTTTATCTACACAAAAAAGGATAAAAAAGCAATTGCTATGTTGTCTTTCAAAGAATTACTCTAAAAACAAGCAAGATTCAGTCTTGGTTGAAAATGAAAGAAACTTGCAATAATCTAATAATGTAATATCTATGTATTTTTTAAAATTTTATAATCATTTAAGTCCATTTTTATGTTTATAATGTTAGAAATCATAATCAGTAATTAATGTAAGTAAATTTTAAACAAGAATGTAAAAATATTTAATGACAGCATAAATTTAACCATTTTACCTTTGTGTAAATAAAAAAAAAATTCTTTTAACAGTAAGCAACACTTATTGATCCATAGTGTATTATTTGCATATATTTCAAAATTTCAATGATTTATAAATGAATTATCTCAAAAATATTGTCATTGTATTAAAAGCTTTAATATTCCTTTATTATGGTTGATAAATTGCAGCGATTCATAATTTTCTCCAAAGAAACATTATTATTTGTTAGAAAATTGTTCTAATTTTCTTTTAATTTCTAATTTTTTTTAAAAACAAACTATCACAGTGGGGATTTTTAAAAATTGTTATAAATTCCATGAATAATTTCTTATATAGTTGAATGATTTTTATTTCATTTTGGTTATTTTATACAGAGTTTTTATGTGAATATGCATTTCTTTAGATACAATGCTTTCATTATTTTTAGGTAGTTAAATTGTCTTCTTAAATGTGTGCTTGTATTTCAATAATTGAAAGAGTATTATAGAATTCTATTATATATTAGGATTTTTTAGTTATTCTAATATTTTTAAAATAATAGTATAACTTTTGATGAATATTTCAGAATACCTATTCAACAACATAATAATAACTGATATTTCCTCCCCCTGTTAAATCGTGAAAAAACATATTAATACAAACATTGGAAATATTTTTTTTGAATTCTTAAAGTATTAAAATTCTGAAGGTTATGTATAAATAATAATAAAAAAAAAAGAACATTCTCTATTAACAATGCTTTTTTCCAAAAATAAGATGCAAAATTCATTTGTGTAATTTGTTATTTGGTTGTTATATTTTCCAGAAAGTGATTGTTTTTACTGGAAATCTGTGAAAAATGTTTCCATATATTTTTATTATATGTTATTTTTTATTTTGATATGAAAATCTGTATCGGTTTCGAGACAGTGAAAAATAAATATTGAATTCTGAAAGTTGTTCAGTTTGTTCTTTCTTAATAATGTAATTATTAATGAAAACTTAAGGATTAAAGTAAAATTATTTTAAAATAAGTCACACTTTATTTTGATAAAATGCAGTTTAATTTTTTCACATTTTATGATCTCTTTGCATGGTTTTGGCAGAAATTAGACCAATGAATGAATTTGCAAACTGTAAATATTAACTGTTTCTCTTCTTCAGCATACTATTATGAATTCATTTTTTAAAGTCTTTCTATGCAATTTTTATGATTTTAATGCCTGATATCATCATTAAAGATGTTAGCAATAGCTGCATTTGACTTGTTATGTATAAACATTTTTTTTTAAAGGAATCTTAGGATTTGATTACATCTTTTCTATATTTCTTTTGTTACTGTACATAGCAGTTTTAAAAGTTGCAGCATTTACTTTTCAAAGGGCAGTGGCAATTCAAAATAAATAAATTATGTATTCATATTTTACTGATTAATTAATTTATTTTTATTATGCCATAGTGCTAGATTACAATGGCAAGAAAGAGCTATTTAATCATATTATATAACAGTGTTTACCAGTAAGCAAAGGAATACAGATAACATAAATAAAAATTGCCTTTACATTTCAATTGCTTGGTTATGGGTACATTAAACTTATACAGCATATTGTTTTGGAATAATTAAATCATTTGCAGGCAGACTGATTTTTTTATCCACCTTTAAAAATATGTAATAATTACAGTATAAGGTGTGAAGCTATCCTTAACTTTTCATATCAAAGTGAGTTTTAAAGCATTACCACTGACCTATTCTGAAGGATTTAGAATAAGGATCTTCAATAATTTTAAGTCTTTTTATATACTACCATAAAAACATGTTCAAATTGAGAATCAATGCATCTTAAATGAAGTGTTTATAATCAAACATTTTAAATTAACATTAATCAAATATATTTGTTAGTCAAACTTTTTGTCACATAAAATTATACTAGTTAAATATTGTTATAAACAATGAATAATAATACTTAATGACAGTTATTAAGTTTCAATATTGATTTAAATTAGTGTAACAAATGAAGCTATTTAATCATAACCATGTTTCAGCCATAAACTTAATTCATTTTTAATAAAATGGTTGAAAAGACATGTTTGTAAGATAATGCTTTGAAAAGTATTAAAAATCACATCGGTTATCTTTTTAAATGTTTCAAGAGATCGCCATAATGAAATATTTAAAAGTTGATTCATTCTTAAGATGGAACATTATCTAGTATAATATCAGAAACTGAAACTCTAATACATACAATGAATGAAAACACACACACAGAATAAAAGAGAGTGGAACATAGTTAAGAAACTTAGCTTTCAATAATTTATAAAAGAAATTTTGGTTTGAATTGACATAATCATTTTTTATTGCAAGATTCATTTCTTAAAAAAATAAAATAAACAAAGCAAAAAGAATTAAGTACTTTCTATAATTAGTTAACTTCAAAAATATTTAAAGCAATCGAATTCACCTGATCTAAGCCTGAGTGCAATAAAGAATATATTGGATACATTTTAAAAATTCAAAATGAATTTTTATTTAGCTTAGCTTAATTTTCATGTTGTAAATTTTATTCATATTCAGCTGGAGATTTTTTAACAACAAAAAATTGAATGAATATTTTGGTATGTTGAAGTTCTGAATAATGGTAACAAAGGCAAATATATATTGGATGAACTATTATAAAAAATACCTGTCACAAACAAATTTGATTTTATTAATATCTCACTATATTTACAAACTAAATATTTAATGTTTCTTTAACTTATGTGGAAAATGTGACAAAAATTTATTTAATTGGACTGGGTCCATATTTTTGGCACTGATTTCAGGCATGAAGTCACCAGCCTTTTTCTTCTTATGCTTCATTTCTTCTCGAAATTTCTATAAAATGAAGGAATAAATGATTATAGTGCATCAATAACAAAAATTGATTAAAAATATGTAAAAATTCTAATGAATAATTCCTTTTAATTTAAAAGAAAAGAAACAAAACATATATATACAATTTTCATGCATTGCAAATTAGCCTTGAATAATGCATAGTAAGTAACTGTATAATATTTTTAAAGCACAGGACAATTTTTGCATATTTAGATACTATTTGAAAACAAATTTGCATGTTTTACACATCGATATTTCTCTCGTTCAGTAGTTTAAACACTCGTATTATAATAATTATATCCGTGCTTTATGAAAAGCAAGAAGCTTAAGAAGCAATTGAAAAACTGAATATAAAGACAAGATCAATCTTATGAAGGAAGAAGCTAAAAGATTCATCATCCCTTTTATTGTCTTTTATTTTCTTAAAATATATTTCAACTAAAAATAACATTATTAAATCTTTAAAAAAACATCAATAAATTAATTTAAATAACATATTTAAAGATTTTAAAATTTGTTCAGTCTTTTTTAAAAATTTATTTTGCAGTCCTATCTGCAATAGGTAAAAACAAAATTGATAATTTGATGAAAATAAGAGAAATAATGAATCATCTAGGGAGGGGGAAGGAAATGTATGTGGTTGATGGAAAAAAAAAAAGCAAAATTTTTTTGTTGAACAGAATGATAGTGGAAATATATTTTAATAAAAGTTCCTATAACTGAATAATAAATTAATCAGATAATACTAAACTGATATACATTAAAATTGATTATAAAGCTATATTCACTTAAAAAATTATATATACTTAAAACAACATTTGTTAGAAAATAAATATTATAAACTTCTCAATTTATTATAATAATAATTTTTTCATAAATGAAATCAGATCTCTTTCTGTTGACTGGCTGATGTTGTTAAGATTAATGCTCAATAGATAAGCTAGGTCAGTATTAAAAAATATAATTAAAAATAAAAAGAAGCAAAAAATAAAAATTAGCTGTAGTGTATTTTGCTCTTGTATTGCAAATTAATAATAGATGATTTCATATTCTAAAATTATTTAGACATATTAATATTTCAGTTTGTCAGCTATATATTGTAATTTAGTATACATATTATACATATCTTAATTTAATAGAATAACATATGAAATACACATTACCAAGCATAATTTAACATTAAAGCAAATAAAAAGTTAAAATTTTAAGCATTAACAATTGTAGAATTTGATTTACTATATGATTATGATAACATCTTTGCACAGTTTCTCCTTGAGACTTGCATAATTCATGAGAATTGTTATTATCCTTTAAACAAGTAATAAAAGCAAGTGTTTCCTTCAGACATGGAACATCTGAAAAAAAAAAGTTAAAAAAAATTATATTGCAGGATTAAGATTCAAAGAATGGCAAACAACAACAACAACAACAAATTGGGATTTCATAATTAAGGTAGATAATAATGGTTAAGGAAAGTAGTTAAAATTTGCTACATTTATGCTATTATACATCAACCAAATAATATAGCATTTCAGAAATGTAAGTAAGAAGTTAAGACTTTAAGACATAAAAATTATAAAGTACTTTTTTTAATATCTAATAATTCTATCATCTATTAAAATTTTAAAAGTAATTTTTTTAAAAGGAGAAATTAAAACTTGAAACTATTTTAAATTTACAACCCCCTCCTCACCTACCTTTTGTTTAAAGATAGCAATATTTTTGTACAGCTCATCTTATTTTCAAAATGCTATAGTTAAAACTTTCTTCAAATCATTTAGCCAAGTTGAAAAGTAATAAAGAAGGGGAAAAAAAATCAACATAAAGCAGAGTCAGGGAGGGAGACAGAGAGCTATAAAATTACTATTTTATTTTTTAAAAAAAGAAAAGAAAAATTATATATCACACATATAAGATGGGAAGAAAATTTAGACATTGTATTTGACCAGAATTCAGAGTAAATAACTTTTTCTTATGATGCATTTTAACACAATACTGGATATTTACAATAAGAAAATTATTATTTAGATCTTTTAGATTACATGTGATATTCCAATCAAGGATGCATGTGAATAGGTTTTATATATGCATACCTTTTTCCTTTCCTCTTCTTGTTGAAACTTGGTTATCTAAAACCATGGGCCATTCTTCCTTAAATATTACTTTCTTTTCTGTTTGGGGTCGCCGTCCAGTTTTAGGTATTGTATACCAACGAGGCAGAGACATTTCTGTAAAGCAAGAGAAAAGTATTGTAGAAATCAGTGGTGATATACTGAATAATCCAGAGAATAATACACTTCAAATAATTATAGAAAAAATTATCAACAATATATATTATAAAATTTTTAAAAATATGTATAAACAGATTTAAAATTAGGAGATTAATGCATAAATTTCAATCACACTTTACAAGTACATTATCGTAAAATATAGTTTTAAATAAATAATAGATAATTAATCAGAAAATTCTTGAACATATTAAGAGAGCAGTAAAAGGATATCTTGTTACATATTAACAAATCTGTTATCTAAAGAGGAAATTAAAATATTAATTTTACAAAATTAATTATTTTTCTAAGCTTAATATTTTATAATATAAAATATACTCTAATAATGATTTCCTCTTCTTATTTTATAACTATAATCAAATAAACTCTAATGACAAACATATATACATATTGTTCACATAGATTACAAAATATCCAAGAAAATGAGAGTTACTAAAATTAATAGATTTTGCAACAGAATGTACAGATGGAGGCATGTAAGTACTGGCAAGTAAAAAAGATCAGCAACACATAAAGAAAATAAAGAAACATGCAAAATCAAATAAAACAAACACTTTAGTTATTTAACTTTTTAAAAACAGATGCACCAAAATGTAATCACTAAATAACTTTTTAGCAGCAACATATGGATTCTGCCATATTTCTATAATTTTTGAAAAATATTTTTTAATATAATTTCAACCTTTTTATAATTGAAATATACATTAAATCTATTTAATCTAAACCATTAGAATCACATGTGACTTTAATGGTGAAAAAAATTGTTAAATATTTTAGATTTATTCTTTCTACCAAGAAAGGGCTGTTTAGATATTATATGGATTATGAAAACTAGTGTAACTTTTTTAGTGTGAATGATAATATGAACTTATGATAATTTAATTGTAGAAGGATTATTTTTTATTCTCTCTAGAGAGAGATTTGTATTTCATAAGTCAATAATTTTGCTATGTTTCAGGATAAAATCATCAATTATTTCTTGTTAGCTAGTGTGCTTTATACTTATCAAACATATATGTCTTATAATTAGTTTAATAATGTTCAATTGTTGTAGCTAAAAAACTATGCCTGACCAAAATATAAAAAATTGTAATTAAATATCTTTTTATGCAAACATTTTTCTACACACACTCTGTTGAGGCATATCATTAATTACAAAGCATTCAAGCATATTTTCATCATTTTAAGAATTTAGTTCAACCAGTAAAGTACATTTCCATATTATGGGCAGATTATTATCATTTCTTCAATTAATTTTTAATTGAATGTACAACTAAGAATCAAATAAGCTCAATTCTCAATTTAAAATTGGTTGATGTTATGAAATTAATTACACTATGAATTGATTCATAAGTAAATCAGATGTCATCAAAAGCTTCAAATCCTATTGCGAAAATATCTTAAACTATTTGGGTGCAACTACAATTTCTTTTTCACCTTTTCCAATCATAAGCTATATTTGATGAGAAAGGTGATTTTTCATTTTGTTTACTGTGTCATATTTTTTGGTATTTTCTCTATGCACCATATTATATAAGTTCGCTTCTGACTTGAGTGTAATTACAGGAATATTATATTCACAGATGGATTATTAGCAAACTTTATGTGCTTGTAATACAGCTAATAGTGTTTTATTTGTTGGAAAATCAATTGCAAATAACCTGAATCATAAAAATATAAACAAAATTTAAAAATGCATAATATTTAAATAGTATCTTAACAACAACAAAAGAAAAAAAATCGGAAAAGCATTTGAGAACATATAAGATAATTTAGGAGTTCAACCAATGTATTTATAATTATTTTATTAAAAATCTAATTCAAGAACTGTCAAAAATATGTGCTTAAACACATTTATTAAAAAAGAGGACGGTAATTCAAACATTAATATTATAATGGTACATTTATGCTGTTATTTGGAGAAGCAAGCCAATATTAATATTTAAAAAAATAGTCAGAAGAATTTTGTTTAATTTATTTTTGATTTAATACAACACCAAAAGAGTTTTAAAAAATGAAGAATCTCGAAAGCAAATTATTACCTTCCGAGTATAATTTCGATTCTAATAGTTTTATTACTAATTAATTATTGATTCTCAATCCCAAGGCAGAAAAGAATGCAATAAACTTTTTTTTATATTTGTATCATTTATGCTTTATAATTAAATCGAGTTGCGGTAGTAGAACAAAATATGAAATGAAAATTACTTTTGTGTTTAGAACTCACCTTCTGAAATATATTGAATGAAAATAAACAAACAGGATGAGAGAAATAAAGTCACAGTTAAATAACAAGAAAAGTTACTTACAAAATAATAAGAAGGGAAAAAAGAAATGTCCAAAATGAAACCTGGAATATAGTGTTTTTCAATAAAGCTTAAGTGATTTGTTTAATAAATATATTTGTTCATACAAAACTATTTCAAACTGCTGAACCCAACCTATTAATATTTATATTTTGTTTGTTTGCTGTTAAACTGTCCAGGCCAGGCGCGCGTTCCTTTATCAAAGGAGATCATCAATCTATTTGAAAATTTTAGTTAACCCTTTTTTCAATCTAAGGGCTGTAGAATACTTTTAAGATACTAGATTTATGGTAAGATCGTAGTTTAACCCCCTGCTTGGAGCACTTTTCAAATATTGCCAACTCGCCAAGTTTTTCGTGGACCAAGGCTGAACCTAAATAGGGTTGCCAGACTACAGAAAGTTAGAGTTGTCAGCTTTCGCGCGCTAACGACAACTTGGTTAGGAAAGAGGGTAAATTATTTTTTCACAGATTTGAGTTTTTATTTTAAATAAGTCAGTTTCGCAGCACAAAATGACTAACTTCGTCATCGTTTTCTTGAAAATTTTTTTAAATTAAGCAATTTAATAATGAAATAGACAGAACAGAGGCACTGAAAACAAGAGATAAACTCATTTGATATTTGTGACCGAATTAATAACAAACTTGATTTAGCGATTGTTAAGAATGTATGGGTATTTGTTAAGTGGTTTAGCTTTTGGGAATGGAGCAAAAGATTGATTCTTTCAATTCGTCTTAAAAAGTCTGGCAGTGAATGTAAACGAAGCCATGACAATGGCATTATTTCTTAATAGGGTCCCTTATTATCATAGCTGGATTAAAAAGTCACATTATCACGTCCGGGTCACCAATGTACCGATATGAAAGATCGCGATACGAACCTGCGAAGCTACGGCCAGTAGCCGAGTAACATGACCATAATACAAAAGTTGACTTCAGTATCGTAGATGTTACCTGGCTTATAAAGCTTATATGGCTTATAAAGCTAGCGTTACATGCTCAATGCATTTATGGCGTGTGAAGATCGCGGCTCGAGCTGAGTAATATAACCACAATAGTAGCTGAGTAATATAACCACAATACCAAAAGTATACTCCAGTATCGTAGATGTTTGCTGGCTTTTAAAGCTAGCGCCACAAATTAACTTATTATTATAAAATGATTCAATTTCTAGCAAATTTTCCCGTCTGCTCTCTTTCAGTATGGATTGGGAACATTTTCTACAAATGAACTTTTTGGCATCTAAATCTAATGGTTTTGAAGGAGATTCTACAGTATAAATACTAATTTAATTTCCATTTAGAAATTTTCTGTGAACAATCATATTCAATAAATTATAAGCGAGTTTTTTTTAGTTTCAAACTGCAGATGCAAGGAAGAATACTTTCAAAGATTTAAAACGAACGAGGTATTTTGAAATCAAAATATATGTTGTGATTTATCTGTTTTACTGAGTAGTTATATTTAAAAAAAAAGACAAAGTAACTTAAAGAGCAAACATATATTTCAAAATTTTCTAAATCAATTGTTAACCATTGTAACTTTTCCACATATTAAAGGTTATTGTCGACCAATATGATTTGGTTTGCTTGTACAAGGTCTAACTTAGATAATTAAATGAATGTCACTACCGGTAAAAGCAAGTAAGATTTAATTCAAATCGAAACTTTGAACTGTTGCTAAAAAGCAAGTTTTTTTTTCCCCTTACTTAAAAAAATCATTACAAATCCATAATGGAGCTTCCAAATTTACAGGCGGAATTCAACAAAGAAAAAATGGAAGAGTAAGAATTTTATTGTTTTATAAATTCATGTATATATATTAAATGTGCACAAATATTTATTTAATCAATATGAAGAGTACGAGAGAATCTAAATCTGAGCTAGCGAACATATAATTGCTCTTTTATGTTTACATGGGTCGGTTTAATCGCCAAGTTCTCTATTTTTCCGCCAATTAGGTGTATTGATTCTTTCCAGATATGAACTTTTTTGGTACTTTTCCGTTAGTCGGATGCAAGCGAAAAACTGTCAAATAATGTAGAAATCCACCAGAAATCTTACAGTGATTTTAAAGCGAAAAATCCCCAAATAATCTAGAATTCTGCTAAATGGAAATTCTTTGGAGGTTTTTCGCTTGCGACCGGCTAACGGAAAATAACCCTCCTCCTCTTTTTTCTATCTCACCAAAATGTTTTGGTATTAAAATTTCTTTTGTCTTACTTCTATATTATTTAAGAGTTATAGTAGATATGTATTTCAGAGATGATATAATAGATTTCGACGATAAGTCTTTTTGGGATACATCCGGCCTTTCAGTCTTTTACAGAGAAGGGTTGAAATCTATAGTTTTGCAAATCCCTTCTACTAAGATATAACTCGAATCCATATAGTCAACGCCACATTGGGAAACAAGACGGTGGGAGGTGATATCCTGTTGCAGAACTGATCTAACCGAAATGATTGTGTTTCGAACCGAAATGATCGGTTAGACACACGAAAGTACAGTTTAATTCCGAATAAATAAATAATGTGAAGTAAGAAAAAGATTTCATGCTCTCCACGTAACCGCAAATGGGCTAACTTTGCCATGCCTTAGTTATAGGGGTCTTTGCTTGCACAAATAGCCATGAAATTGAAACAGACACAGCGATGAATGGAAAATAACTTCCATTATGACACTCACAATGCATTCACCATCAAGACAGAGGCAAAACTTATAATCGGATCTACAGCTCCAAGCTATTTTTATATCTAACAAAACAAGAAAGATAGATCTTTTGTGTTGTTGTTGTGACTAATGGCACTTGCCGTGAGACAAGCCCCGCTGATACATCAGCAGATTTTAAGCCGGAGATATACATCTCATCTCTTGTTTTACAAGTAATGCCATCTAGGACCAAGAGTACGGCTTAGCTACACACACTTCACAACCCTTTTTAGGGGGTGGACTACATTCATGCATATTCATTCACTCATCTCAGATCGTAATTTAGAATAGGAACCGAGAACAATCACCTCTGACTCAGTACCCCCAGTGATATTACTCTCGATACGGAGGACTTCGCGACCAAGATCAGATTTAACGAGCGCCAATCGCCACACACTCGGGGAATCTTTTGGCCGGTGAGCTTCGAACCCGTAACCTAAGGAGTACGATTCTAACGCTCTACCAACCAGGCCATCATATGTTCATGAAATGTATAAGTATTGTATGTCATATGTTCATGACATGTATAAGTAATGTATGTCATATGTTCATGACATGTATAAGTAATGTATGCCATATGTTCATGACATGTTATTTATGTATGCTTATACATGTTCATTACTTTTATAATAAAGTGATAGATTTTGAAAATTTTAGAGAGAATTTGTAGGAAATGTAGTCACAGCTATCCAGAGACCAGTTTATTGTAATCTTGAATCACATTTTTTTAAATGATTAAAAAAATGAATTTAATTGAATTTTGAATGAATGAATCTGCTGATAGTATTTTATATTGATCCGATTTGAGAGAAAACGTCTCATGCGTACTTGAGGATGCCGATTCAAAAACAGAAAAATAACGCGAAAATGTGTCCTGGTATTTTATGCAGTTTGATGGATTCCGATTAAAAGCCAATTGAGTTGCTTAAAAGAATTTTTAAGAAATTTTTTGATCAATGGATAGTCTAGTTTACTTCCTTAATTCATTAGTAGATAATTTTGGAATACCAAAATCTTAGTTCTCCAGTTCGCCAAGAGACATTCTTCCTTAAAATAAAAATTTCACTTTATTAAGAGATTTTTTGAGGGGGGAGGAGAAATCCCTCCCTTTTTTGATTACAACACATTTTTATCCAATTTTTTTCATGATAGGAGTATTTCCCAAAATGAATTTATTGAAAATGAAAGTATAGAGGCAATCTTTGAAAAAGAAACGGAAAGATGGAGAGAAAAGGTTAGTATTTGTTTCATTCTTATCAATTATAATTTTTTCATGTAATTTTCTGAATTAAAGTTACGGTTTATTTTTATTATACACGCAAAAATTTTATTGAATTTAGGAATGAAAAACCTCTAAGACTTTTATTATCAGGTCAGAACATGATGATATTTTGGGAAATGAGGTTTCTGGCGTCAACAAAAATCCGTAGGCGAAAATTAAAAAAAAAAACCGTAGGTGGAAAATTAAAATTTTATTATCGGTATGAGCATCTGAAAAAAATCGACTTTTAATAACGTGTTTTCAAAAGCTCTGAATAAAAAAAATAAGTTAATGACTACAGCAAATAAGACCGAGAAAAATGTCATTTTGAGCGCTGATTATATGAAATGAAATAAATAGGAACTGTGATATTTTTATTAACAATAAATGCAAGACAAAGTTTTTTTTATCGTTGGCTATACTAAAGTGACTCATTCGATGAAAAAATTAAGATGAATAAAAATATAATTTAACTTGCACGAGCACGTGGTGCTTGGCCGTTCATGAAATGATGTTCTGACATGATACATTGAAATATGCATAGCAGATTTCATTTTAATCTTTTATTAATAATATTTTTTTTGCTCATATAAATAGTTTTCAGTTTCATTAAGATGTAAAATCGAAATCTCTTTCGAGCATATAAACATAATGCTTATAGGACTCTATAAAACCTGGACAATTGTACTTGAAAGCTGCCAAACATTTGTGGCTCTTAAATAACCTATTAAACGTTTAGAAGTGACTGATTTTTTCCTAATTTTTTTTTCTTGTCTGGTACATGCTACGGATAAATGAAATCCATGAAAGCTAACTCTTGAACATACTATACCTTATTGGTACAAGGTATTGGATGAGAGTTGTACGATGCCTATCAGCATTCTGAATGCCCTACAATGTCTTAAATATACAGTAATAATATATTTTTGGGTATTTTATGTTAATGAGTAAAGCTTTATATTAAGATGAGAAAGCTGTCCTTTTTCTTTTAGATAATAATAATGCCATTGTAAATTTGAATACTCTAAAACGTAATTGAATTTCTTGTAATCAGATAGCCAGTGAAAATGGCACCTGAGTTGTGATAAGTTTTTTTTCTTCCTGTCTTCACCATTAGTTCTCCAAAGTGTAAAAGCCCGATTATAACATGGCGTTTCATAATATTGTTTTTCGTCACATTCTTGAAATAAGAACCCAGTTGAAGCAAATTGACGGATCGAAAAATGTAGAATCATAATGAAATATCGCAGTTAAAAATAAGTTTGGCTTTGTGTCGAGGAGTCATTTTCGGCTCCGAAAGCCCATAGCGATGATGTTTCGTTGAATAATATTCACGTTGAAATTTGTTGATGGCCCAGGCATTGAAATCTGCAAAAATATGCGGAAGAGTTGCACATCTACCACGTTTAATGATTTTCCCCAGTCGTCTTTAGGTCTTGTTCTGGCACGATCTTTTTCTGGCCGTAATTTTGTCGGAGATTTGATGTTTTACTGGATTTCCCTAGTAGCACAAAAATATTGTACGATATTGATTAATATTCTCAATATAGTTTAATATTGTGGAATATTGTTTACTATATAATATTGCACAATATTATGCTACAGGACGTGCTACCTGGGTCCTGAAATTCACGGTACACTCGTGAAATGGTCGTATGGGAAAATATCCATATCATCGCTACCTCGGAGATGCTAAGTCCAATTTTTCGTGCGTCGACTATCAAACCATGTTCAAACTCACTGAAATCTTCATAATCTGCCATTGTCGCAGCAGTAGCAATCTAACATCTGTGCCAGACACTTGCTGTCTTATGCCATATTCTGATTGGTTCCATGTCTCTTTAATTGCAAACGCAGGCTTATACCAGTTTTTTTTCGGGGGGGGGGGGGGTCTTCAGTGTATTAGTTTTCTTTCAGTTCAATTTAGTGAGCAGTAGTGCTTTGATGGTATGGTGTAAAAAGATATAAATGATTGGGATGTCATTATAATTATTAATTTTATGGTAATAATAACAATAATATTGTAACGTTTTGGCCGGGGCTACTGGTGAGTTGGGCCGAAGACAAACTCAGGTCTTGGAGAAATAAAAATCTATTTATTTCCAACTATAATACATATATATTTCGCACAGGTACACCTTCTTGATTAATGATTTTACAAGCACATAAGTCATTCAGTTCAGAGTTCCCCTAGGGAAAGGTGTTGTGCTTCAGATAAGTAAAGAGTCTCCCTCGGAGGTGAAGATATATGATGTTCTGGAAAATCCTGTAAGATTCAGTCCGAGTTCGGGATTCTCTGCTATCGTCGATTAACCTGCTGTATTTACTGGAACGTAAGATGATGAACTGGCTAGAAGAGCAACTTAGAAGACAACTATTCAACTAATTGGAGGTCTCCCCAAAATTTCGGATGAGCTTTTACTCTTCAGTCAGGACGCAAAAGTCCACAAGTCCCGATGAACTACACATGGGCTCAGCTACAGGGCGTGTCTGCCCATATACATTCCAAATTCTCTTCTGAGAATTTTACGCAGAATTCCAAGCTGAATTCTAGCTCCAATCACTAGCTGTCGCTTCCTCAGTCTGCTCTCTCTGTTGGATTCCTCTTCTCGCTTCTCCAGTCGTTCCCCTTTTTATCTCGGTCTCAAAGGCCGGCCCTCGGTGGCAAATGACCAATCAGGATAATTCCCAACTTTCATCGGATCATCTGACCTAAGTTATCATTCCAATCACAAGAGAGGGGAAAACAGCGACTAACAAAGAGACATCTTGGCTCCGTCTTGTCTGCTGCCTTTTCCTCAAGAAGAATGGAAGGGCATCTGCCGCTGACCCCCATTGTACTGGCTTGAAGGTCGGACGTCTTTTATCTATTGGCAGGGACACATCTGCTTCTCCCCCTTGTTGTTTGTTCTGACACATGTCCAGTTCAGTGACCTTACACGTCGCCAAAACACTTTAGCTTGGCCACGGTACTTAAATTTGAATACCAGGTGTCTGGATTCTCCGCATTTTACAAATTCCTCCGCTATCTGCGGTTGCTTTCCCGTGGAAATGCAGTTTGCTATATTTTTACTTGTCACTTATCCGAAGACGTCACAATATGAATATAGTAATTATTATTACGTTTCTAAGGATATTATGCCTCTTTAATTATGGAGTGAACATTCAGTGTTATAATCAGGAAATCATTTATCTGTGTTAAGGCATTGGTGAAATTTAGGGACTAAAATGCCATAGTACAATAAGGCCATTCATATTATGGTTGATTTGGTAAAAAAAAAAAACTAGAATAAAGCCACTACTATTATTTAATTTATTGCTTTCATTCTTGAATTGCATCGAAGTTGAATTTTCTGACTCTATTATATTCGAACTACAGTATCTCCGAGGATATCAGGATATTACATCTCTGTTCAATAATTTAAAGTTCCATTTGCTTTAATTATTAAGTCTCTATCTCAATTAGCTTTTAGAAATGTTCTAAGTTTGAACCATGATATGGTTTCAAACACGATACTTAATTGTTATTTCAACTCAATATGGTAAACAATTAAAAAATCTAATAAAATACGTAAGAAAATATTTGTGTGTGTGTTTAATATTTTACGATTTTTACTGAATGGTTTTTGACAAGATTTTTCCCCTTATTTTCAGATGATCAAAGTCTTCGGAGATTTGCAACCATATAATTTCTTTATCACATACGGACATTCTGATGAAAGACATTTGAAGGATGAATATGCGGATATATCGATCAGAGAGAAAAATAAATCACAGCCTTTCGAAAGGCTTCATGATTTGTATAAAATTGACAAAAAGGCTGAAGAGGAATTCCACAAAGTAATTTTCAGTTGTCGTATTGCTTAGATTTCATTCTCTAACTTCCATTTCTCGAAAAATATGTTTTGTTGAGTTAAAGTTAGGCAAATGGAGGTGTTTTCAGCTTTTGTGAAAAGTTATTGAGTTACCAGAGCCGAAAGTTGAGAACAGATGATATAAAATTTCTTTTTTTTTCTATACATTTCTGAATGTATATTTTTATTTATACGTAGTGTTATTTTATCTTTAAGTGACTATTTATTAACTTGAAGATATTTTATTTCATAATTGAAAACGTTTTTTGAGACTAATAGATTTTTTGCATTAGATAAAACTATGTTGGCAATATATTTTTTCAGAGACAGCATGTTGTCCAGTAATTGACGTGGGAGAAAGGAAGGAAAGAAAAGAAAAATCACCGGTTAGGCAATCTGTGAGAAATTTTGGCTCAAAGTAAAAGTTGGTACTCTTCCGTCAGCCGGTACCCAGCGAAAAATCGCCAAAAAAAGTAGAATTCCGCCAAATTTCTTTGACTATTGCTCACTGGCACTCGGCTAACGGAAAAGAACCTAAAAGCTTTAGAAATGAATGGAGTTACAAAATTTTGATAGCTCAGCTGAGAAATCGGCGGTTTCCTTTTAGAAATGTTCGGAAAGGTTCGTTTGGAAACATATATAACTATCTCCTCTTGACGAATCTTCTATAAATCCAAATCCACATAATTAATGTCAATATATTGACAGCAATAGTTGAATCAGAAGCTAGATTTAATAAAGTAAAATTTTTAAAGATTCCACTTAAAGTAACTTTGTTTTCAGATATACAAGTAAACAGGTAAATTGTTTTAGAATATTTATTCAAATGTTTCGATGCAAATATTTCAAAAGGAAACAATAAAATAACATTTCCAATACAAATTTCTTTTAATAGTTGCTGTATCTTTTAGATTTTATCAAGCATCGAGGATAAATCTGACACAGTAGGCATGAATCAGGTGAGTATGAGTTATTTTACAAAAGTATAGTATCTGAAAGGGAAGAAAAAATTGCTGAAATATAAAATAAGAACCTCATTAAGTAATGGTCTATGGCATTCTGCAAATAAAGTGTGCGTAAAGAGAACTGCATGTAAAAGAAAATGCATTTTAACGCATGCAAAAGATTTAAATTTCTTACGTATCTTTGATTTTCCAATTTCTTACGCATTTATAGATCGTTCTAAAGTTCTTTGTCTTAAAAACTCACTAGGAAATGCATATTATTGATTTTGACTTTGGAACATATCAAAATTTAACCAATTAAAGTTTGAATTAATTAATTATAATGAAACATGAGACTATTATTTAAAAAATTTATTGAGAACTTTAATTAATTAGTGAATGCTTTCTTTATCTTTAAATTTATTTTAAATTTCCTAAAAATACAAACCGTTGTCAATCATATTATTGCAATCTTGGCATCTCATTCATAATGGAGCTTAGCGAATTTGGCATAATCGTGAAAATCGCCAAGTAAACCAGAGGCCATAAATGTAAACACATATCAATAATTTATATTGTATTAACTAATAAATAAAAGGTCATATCTTCATATTAACAACAATTTGAATTCATTTTTTCTGTAGTTTCTGGAAGATCGCAAAAGAGAGTGCTTAAAAGTATTTGAACAATTCGATAAAATAATCGCTTTATGTGAAGAAGTAAGTTCCTTTTGAAACTACTTATGATCTTATAATAAAGTTTAAACTCATGAAAAAATATTTAAATAAGAAATTATTTTGATTAATTTTAACATGATAATGTTTATAAGATCCTATACACTGAAGTGACAAAAGTCATTGGATAGCAATATGCAAATATACAGATGGCAGTAGTATCGCAGCAAAAAAGTATAAATGCGCAGTTCATTTTCCAGAGCTTTCATTTGTGTTCAAGTTATTCATGTGAACAGGTTTTTCGTGATTTATGGTGGCACGACGAGAATTAACAGACTTTGAACGTGGAATGTTAGTTGGAGCTAGACGCATGGGTCATTCCATTGCGGATATCGTTAGTGAATTCAACATTCCGAGATTCACAGTATCAAGAGTATGCCGAGAGTAGGAAATTTCAGGCATCACATCGCATCATGGACAACGCAGTGGGCGACCACCTGCACTTAACGAACGAGACCACCGACGTCTGGTCAATGTTAATAGAATGGTCAATGTTAATAGACATGCAACACTTCGTCAAATAACTGCAGGAATCAATGTGGGACGTACGAGGGACGTGTCCGATAGGACTGTGCGGCGAAATTTGTCTTCCTTGAGCTATGGCAGCAGAAGACCGACTCGAGTGCCTTTACTGACAGCACGACATCGCCTGCAGCGACTCTCCTGGGCTCGTGAGCATATCGACTGGTCCCTAAACCAGTGGAAAACCGTGGCGTGGTCAGATGAGTCACGATTTCAGTTGTTACGAGCTGATGGTAGAGTTCGAGTGTGGCGCAGACCCCACGAAGCCATGGACCCAAACTGTGAGCAAGGGGGTTCAAGCTGGAGGTGGCTGCATAATGTGTGGACTGTTTTTACATGGCGTGGATTCGGTCCTCTGGTGCAACTGAACCGATCATTGACTGGAAATGGTTATGTTCAGCTGCTTGCAGATCACTTGCAGCCATTCATGGACCACGTACCCACACAACGATGGGATTTTTATGGATGACAATGCGCCATGTCACCGGGCCAGAACTGTTCGCGATTGGTTTGAAGAACATTCCGGACAATTCCAGCGCATGATCGGGCCACCTAGATCGCCCGATATGAATCCCATCGAGCATTTATGGGACAGCATCGAAAGGTCCGTTTGTGCCCAAACTCCTGCACCATTCACACTTTCCCAATTATGGATGTCTATATAGACAGCATGGCTCAATATTCCTGCAGAGGACTTCCAACGACTTGTGGACTCCATGACACGTCGAGTTGTTGCACTTCGCCGGGCAAAAGAAGGACCGACACGATATAAACAGTCATCCCATGACTTTTGTCACTTCAGTGTATATTGGGACAGATCATTATATTTAGAGCTATGAAACTGGTACATGTTTACTTCTTGATAAGTACATTATTTCAAAGAAAATGGTTAAAAAATTTTAATAATATATTTAATTAAAAAATGAATCAAAATTTTATTGTTTTCCATTCAAAGCTTCGGATCTTATTATAAATACCAACTTCAAAACCACTTTTAGGTTCAAAAATAAAATTGTTACTACTTCGATGCATTTAATTTTATTTTGAATATTCTAAATATTATTTAAATCAATTTTATTCCATGCTTTACTGTGTTTATATGCATGCTCATTGCGATGATTTCAAAAAAATTATGCAGGTTATAAGTCTATATAAAAGAGACGAATTTTTTAAAAAATTAATTTTCAAGATAAAACATTATCATTACATAATTTTTCAGACTAGAGGCGGTTACCTGCTTTAATTTTTCTTTCTTTCCAAGTCAATATTTCCAAGGACGCATAATAGAGAATTTCAGTTCAAATAACCATTCTGCTCTCTGCATTTTGAGTTGTTCTTTTTACTTGATTATATTTCCGATATCTCAGATATGAAACTTCTCGTCATTGTATAATCTAAAATAAAGTTTACTGTATAATAATATACAACCTCATTATTGAAGTGTCTACCATTTTAAATTAGGATTTTTTTTTGATAAAAAATATATTTGAATATTTTTTTGGGGGGGAAAAGAAAGCTATTTCTGATAAAGGTTTTTCTTAGTTAAAATGAATTACGAATATCATAAGAATATTGAAATACTTAACTTCAACATAATTTTGATCCTAATTAGCTGATAGATTCATTTATATTCATTAGAACAAAGAGTTTAAAAATCAATTTTACTTTGCTAAAATGCAGAATAAATCCCACAAATGAGCAGTATCAAAAAATTAATCAAAATCGAAATGTATGGAGCTGAATAAATTACAGGAAGATAATATCACATGAGAATAATAATTTTGTTTCTTTAATAACGTCGAAGAACAAGTTTCATTTAGAACAAGAATTTGCGAAAACTTGTATTTATTTACAAAAAGAAAAAAAAGAATCCTATATTCCCTGTATGGATTTTGATACATTTCAGCCATATATTTGAAACATAATTTTCAGTATTTCGAGATGGAATATGCTGACTGTGAGAAACGAATGCAAGAACAAATGTCAATTCAAAAACCAACGGTTAATGACGTGGAACGTTATTTGTCTGAAGTGCAAGAAGCTGGAGACAAAGAAATAAATATTCTTAAGGTAATGTCTTATTATACTACATAATCTTACATACTATCATTAATATCGTTCACATCTTCAAATGGTACCACCTTTATATGAAGATTAGAAATTCTTTGAGGACTAGAAATTGTACAATCTTTTCGTTACTGAAGAACATTTTGAAATTACTATCGCTAAAATGAAAGTTATTCTTATACTTTGCTTAGCAAGAAGTTTAAATGGTTTTTTTTGGGAATAATTTTTTCTTATCAATTATTTTTTTAACCATAATTCCGACTCTAATTTCTTCCATCAATATGACTGCTGTATTTTGTTTTGGAAATTGCTATCGCATAAACAAAAGCAGAAGGAGAACCATAAAACTTATTTTTGCAGAAAGAGATAGATTAATATACAGTCAGATTTAGTAATTTCTCTGAAACAAAACCGAACTGAGAGAAGATAGAAATTTAATTGAGAAATTGTAGTGGAACAATATATTCCGTAAATGCGGGACTGCTACATTCCAGCCTTGACGCCTCCTGGTGGCTTAAAAGAGAACTCCCTCCAGAGCGAGTCGGACTTTCCTCGAGTAAACAGCTAAATTGATCTTGTCCCATTAATATTCTTTGTAACTGTAAATGTTTAATTGTTTATCTTTGTTTATTTGTAATGTAAAGCTGTCTGTTAATTAAATGTTTCAATTTCAAACTACCCCGAGATTTATTCTTTTTAAGTGCTCAGACAGTAACCATTACACAATCTAGTGGCACAATGAGAGAAAATGGAGCATAGTAAGTAGTTCGATATTTTTTGGTCCGAAACAGTCACAAATTATATTGCAACAATAATTAGAACTTGGAGTATAGTAAGATTCTCCGCCCCCTTATTATACTAAACTTTAAGAAATGACTAATATTTTGTCTTTGTGGCATATTTTCTTCCAAAAATTGATATCCAAGGGCTTTATATTCCTTTTCTTTCTTATCGCTTTACCATAAGAATAATCACTAATTTATCATCAGAAATCAAAGATGAATTCCTAGGATTGGATAAAAGTTGGAATGTAGATGTATATATGAAGAAAATTGCTGTTTCATATTATTGATCATTTCACAATGCTGGTATAAATGTAATTTGAGATTTTATTTTATATGCGTATCACACGGTAAAATGGAAAATCAGTTTTTAATGACATTAGCAAAAGCTATCTTATTGCATTTTTCTAACAAGACTAGGTCCTAACTTCCATCGAATTGAAAATTTCCTTAACGTTCACCTTTGAAATTGTATCGATATTCATTTTGGTTAGTTTATTTGTTTTTTAAAATCTTAGTTTCAACTTATAAAATTTTGCATATGTAGAATTTGTTTTGTAAATGGTTGCATATCAACTTCGAATCGGTATACCTACAAATAAAAGTTTCGCATGAACCCTCCCCAAAATTAGCATCAGATATAAATAAGTGTTCTTTAACTATAATTAGTTTCATTTAATACAATTATAATGAAAATTTAAATATAATGCTAAATGCCTTGTAACGCAAAAATCTAAAAAAAAATCATGACTTTTTTCAATATAAATAGCTTTTAAAATGCATTACAGCCTAGATATAAATAAAAATAGGTTTAAACGATGCAAAAAGAGAAAAACAATGTTTATCTTATAAGGTATATGCTAATTACATTTAAAAAGCCAATTTTTGAGGTTTCACATTCTTACGCTTTTATATGCATTCCCCCAATCTCTGAAATTTCTACTAATTTATAAAAGTAAAATTTAAAAACTGTTTTTTACTGGCATACAAAGTTTTCCATTTCTTTAATGTTTCTTAAGCCAAAATTTAATTAGCTTCTTTGAAGAACACACGCACCCGGAAAAATGTTTTATTAGATAATCTAATTTTTGAATTTTTGTAGAACAACATTGCGAATTATATCCGGGAAGTTGGCCTATCCAGATCGAGCAAAATTGAGGAAATATATGCAGAGATGAGTGCTCAGGTAAAGCCTTTTCCAATATTTTTGTTACGGAAACAATGAATCTTTTGCAGAATAATAATGGATTTCTTGCTTTATATCTTTATTATAGCCCCTTATAATGGAGGTTTGGAGTAAATGTGCTGAAGCTATTACTTCCAAGGAAGTTTGGTACAGTTTCCTGAAAACTCAACAAGACACAGCTCTTCTATGGAAGCAAGCCTTCGAAGACCTGATGGTAAAGTAGTATCTTTTATTAGTAAAGGAAAGTCGATAGTTTGAATCAAAATGCAGCATAAAAAACTTGTTACAACTTGTGTGTTGTTATTTCTAATGGCACTTGCCATTGACATGCGCGCAGATGGCTGTCAGCGATTTTAAGCCGAAGAGCGCTTCTTGTTTTAGAAATAGCGCCAACTAGGGCTAAGAGTACGACTTAGCTACTCACTCATCACAGTCACTTGCACAGCCCCTTTTTACAGGGGTGGGTGGGTGGAGAGTACACAAAAGAACAACCATGCCATAACTTGGGCGCCCAGATCACGAGGAAGACGCACTAACTTTGTTTCAGGACGCCAGCTGTTACAACTTGTTTCAGAATTGTTTGAATTTTCTTGAAATGAATCAAGAATTTTTATCCTAATTAGCTTTTGATTGGGTTATGAAAAAGGGAATAACATTAAGTAACAATTTAAATCATTTATCAAGAAGAGTTGTTTTCGTCAAAAAAGGGTTGAGAGGAAAAATACAGAGGGGATCTTTATATTTAGCAATGGTGTGAACTCAGATTATTCGAGGAATTGAAAGGTTTAATAATTGCTCATATTTTTACGTGCACTCCTTAGCTAAGTTCTAGAGTTGAAAAGTGCTAGTCTCGGGATCCTGAAATGAACTTGTTAATTAAGAAATTAATTAAGAAAGTTAGTTTCACTTTAAGAAAGGTACATGCGCAAGAAAACTTTTATAGATCACGATTGATCATAATAGTTTCCTATTTTTTTTCTTCTAACTTTAAACAGAAAAAACATCGTGCATACATTTTTGTCGAAAACGCCGCCTCCATCTAGAATCTGAGGTAAGATTGGATGGTAAAGTAATTAATGTGGTCAGAGAACTTAAATTTTTGGGAGTTATATTTGACAATAAGCTAACTTTCCGACCACATGTAATGCAATTACGCAAAAAGCTAGACAGAACCCTGAACATCATAAAAGTGCTTTCAAATACAACTTGGGGAGCTTCAAGACAATGTTCGCTCCGCGTATATAGAGCAGCGGTTCTCTCGAAAATTGATTATGGATGTGTAATATATGGATAGGCCAGACAAAGTGTACTGAAAATACTTGACCCCATTCATCATTCCGCTTTGCGACTTTGCAATGGAGCATTCAGGACTTCACCTGTGGAAAGTCTATATGTTGAGTGTTCCGAGCCTTCCCTAGACCATAGGCGCAAAATTCTTACTCTTCAATATTATTTTAAAATTTTATCCCATTCTGAACATCCCTTTTTTAAATACAAACAAAGTCAATTCATACTGCGCTTGCAAAATGCAAGACCATCCATCATTCCATCTTTCTCCACTAGAGCCCTAAATATTCAAAGAAACTTTGCATTGGATAAGGTACATATAATGCCAAGTTCAGAGTATCTTATTCCTTGGTTTTCTCATGGATTAAAATACTTAAATCCATTTAAAGCGTTCGAAAAATCCAACACGTTTCCCGAGGTTTACCAGCAGCTTTTCGCACATCATCGAGAAGTACACCAAAATTACATTCTAGTGTTCACAGATGGTTCAAAATGCCCTTCTCATACTTCATTTGCTTGCGTTTTCGTCAACTCCCCAATCTCGTTCGACCTTCATCCTTCCTGTTCGGTTTTTACTGCAGAAATTTTTGCTATCCTTTATGCGTTGTCAGAAATATCTAATAGCCCATCCGACAATTATATAATCTATTCAGACTCTTTGAGCGTTTTAGAGTCCTTAACATCTCTCCATCGTTTCAGTCATGCATTAACTTTTAAAATTCTTGAATTGCACGATATTCTTATAGGCAAAGGCTATTCTCTCTTATTCTGCTGGGTGCGTTCACATGTAGGTATTCCTGGTAATGAATCGGCTGACGAGGCAGCGAAATCGGCTACCAATATTTTAAATGACCCTGTTCCTTTTCATGACATAAAGAAATATATAAAAAGCACTCTAAATTTGAAATGGCAATCAGAATGGGATAGTATAGAAGAAAACAAACTTCATTCTGTCAAATGTTCCATCGAATTTTTGCCCAGATTACCTAATAGAAAATTAAATACAATTATTACTCGTTTAAGAATCGGCCATACTAGATTTACACATAAGCATTTGTTGTTGGGGGAATCCGCCCCTCTATGCACAATATGCCAATGCCTTTTGACAGTTCGGCACATTCTCATAGAGTGCCCAAGTTTTAATTCTCTTCACGTTGTTTTAAAAGACATCCTTCATAAATTGCCTCATCCTCAACTTTTCACCTTTTTAAAAATGATTGATTTCTTTTACCTTATATAAAAAGTTTATATTCTCTTTTAAAGCTATAAATCTGTGCAAACGATTATTTTTAATATAGAATAGAATATTTGTGACACTAAGAATTAGACATTGACATTAGACAACACTTAGACACTTTGTGCGACATGATAGAATATTGAATGCAAAGCATGTTTAATGAATAAATATTTTTTTTTCTTTCTCACCAGATGCTTTCCATAGAGCTGGAACGTTATAGATACAATTACAACATGACCAAATCAAATCTAGAGAGAGCTATATATTGGATGAATCGGAACTACAGAGACAATATGCCGGAACTGACGAAAATTCAGAGAAAAATTAGCTCTTTGGTGGATCGTAAATTGAGTCTTTATAAAGAACTTTCCGATACAGAACGAGAAATTAGAATGGAAGCAAAAGAAACAAAAAACTTGCAATTAAAGTACTATAACAAAATCGCCAACATGAGGACGTCGATCAAGTATGTGCATTCTTAATATTTCGTGTTGTTTCCACAAACCAGTCTTTGCCTATTATACGAGCTTTGATGATAGTAATAGAAATAGCAACAATAATTTGCACAACATAGGTGCTAATTTGAAACGCTTATTCAATGCTATCATTAGCATTATGTGCAATTTTTTCCCCTATAGAGATGTTGAAATTGTAGAAAACTTGAAGCAGTCTGTCAATGGATATGTCTATAATGATGATGGATATGGAATGATGAATATACCTATAATAGAACCCTTTACTGCATATGGGCCCATATATGATTTTGCAGTTTTGATTCAATTTTATTTCCAAATTACGTATTATAAAATAATTCAAACATATTTTAATCCATCATATATATATTTAGCAATAATAAAACGAAAAAACATTGCCTATGATTTTATGATACTTCGAAATAACCTCACTTTTATGCAAGTGGGTGAAAAAGCAGAATTGAAGTGCGAGTCATTCATTTTCAAAAAACGATAACAGAGTAAAACGCAAGTACTTTTTGACAAAAAAAAATATTTTCATAGACTTGATATATTCATCTATCTCGACAGTTAATATTTTTCCATTTTTCCGCTTTTCAACTGTTTTCTTTACTATATATGGTTCCGTAATATATATATATATATATATATATATTAATCCATGCAGTAAAGAATTAAAGAATTTTTGGAATATTTCAGTAACAAATGGCCCTGATTAGTTTATTCGTTCTTTAGATTAAAAGCATAATTCTTAGAGTCTAGAACATTTTCCAGCCCCAGCGAGAAAAGAAATAATGTCATTGGCTGCTACTGAAGTTTTCCAGATTTTAATTTGTTAGTTCTGTCTGTTTGATCATCTGCAAAGAAGTTCTGTTTCAAGTATTTTTCGTTCCTCACAGTTCAAGAAACTGCATCAAAAGTCATAAGCAATTCAAATTAGAATTTATATGGTCTCAGAAAAATGATCAGGTTGCTATTATTAAATTACCATCTCTTGTAGTCTATAAATTCATGTAAAAACATTTCTGTTTATTTGAAACACGCATAATTATTGGCTGATTAAAATCCTATTCCTGATCATTTTTCCATCATCCAAAGCAACACTAGGGTTATTTTGGGACTGGTCTCGTAATTTTGAACCAAGATCAGATGACGAGAACAGCGCCTGAACTGGCACCTCCTTATCCAAACGTCCACACCACACTAACGGGAAGACGTTTGGCCCAATGGATTCAACGTGCACCAAACTCTTATAAAATGGTTCTTCGGTGAAATCGGATATCGAACCTGATATCCTCCGGTTCTCAAGCCGAGACCTTACCTACAGACCAACGCAGCCTGAGATGATTATTGAATAATGCGATAAAGTAAACTCGCTAATAACACCGTTGCTTTTACAGATTTATGAGAAAATAAAATGAACAGGATGCTTAATCTAAATGAGATCGAATAGAATATTTCTAAGATAGATGCTCCAGACCATATAGCATTGAAAAATCTTTCTCGAGGCGACCATTGAAATAAACTAAAACTACCTAAAATAAATTTGTACATAAAATAAGTAACCGTAAGTTTATTTTATTGCATTATTCAATAATTATGACGGTTAGAGTTTCTTAGCCGGCTCCCTGGCACAAAGGTAGTGAATCTTCCTCGTGTTCAGGGGGTCCTGGGTTCGAGTCCTGGTTCGGACAGGGTTGTTCTTCTGTGTGCTATCTGTGAGATGTGTGACTGTGCCTCCCTGTAAAGAGGGGCTGTTCAAGCAAATGTGGTGAGTGTAGCTAAGTCGTACTCTTGTTCCTAGTTAGCGCTACTTCAGAAACAAGAGACGCTCATTTGGCTTAAATCTACTGTTGTAAGATCAGTGGGGCTTGTCCATGGCAAGTGCCATAAGTAACAACAACATCATAGTTCCTTAACTCGATCAGATTTAGTCAGAGAAGAGTGGAACTTTCTATTACGCCGGCGTCCTGGCTCAGAAGTAGCGCGTCTTCCTCGTAATCTAGGCAACCCGGGTTCGTTCGAGTCCCAGTTAGGGCATGGTTGTTCTTTTCGTTCTATCTGAGAGGCGTGTGAATGTGCCCCCCTGTAAAAAGGGGCTGTGCAAGCCAATTTGATGAGTGTGTAGCTAAAGTCTCGGCCCTAGTTGGCGCTACTTTACAAGCAAGAAACGCTTATTTCGGCTTAAATCCGCTGATGTATCAGGGGGCATGCTCATGGCAAGTGCCATTAATAACAACAACTTTTATTACTTAAAATATTAAGAGTATGGATTGCATAAATAGTAGATATATCCACTAGTTATGAATAATAAAATAGGGAGTTACATAAAAAAACATTTAAATGTCCAGTTCTTTCAGCAATTTACTAATCATTTATAAAGTCAAATAAAATAAATAATATTCCAATGATAATAAATCATGTAAAGCTCTTTTCTAATTCTATACCTATATCTAAAGGTTTAGAAATCGATTGGATTTAAACGTATATTCAGTAAATACGAATTATTAGATGATACAAATCGAAGCTTTTATCGACAAGAATGGAAATATGATTTTGTTTCTTTGATATCATTATTATTCGAATTATAATTTTTTATTAACTGCAAAATTTTTCAGGCTATCACATGCACGAGTAGTTTCCAAACACAACAAGGCTTTTAAATCGAAGAAAACAGAAATTTTAGAGCTTTTGCATGATATATTAAAAGGAGATCAATATATTCATGAAAAATTACTAAAAAAGCCCTGGGATTCCAAGGATATGTAAGCGTAAAAGTCCTTTTAAGTAATATATATTTTTTATTTATGGGACAATTTTATTTAATTTTTTAAAACTTGTTTTCAAATTTTCATGGATCTTTTTCTAGATCTTTTTTAGAAGAGGATGAAAGTACTAAACGTAAGTTAATGATTTTATATTAGATACTTTATATTAAGTAATATTACGTATTATATTAGGTATTAATTGAAAGAATAATTAGTTATGTAACATAGAGATTTCAGTTTATAGCCGTTATAATGTCTAAAATAAAATTGTTTTTTTTTCTAAAGCATTCTTTTTCTTCCAAATTATCGATGCATTTCCATTTATTTTCCTTTTTGCTACATCATGGCTACTAATTGGTTGTTAATAATCAACTCTCTATAAAAGAAGTATTTTAAAATATAACGCAATTTTTGAAATCCAAGAATATTAAAGATCTTAATGGTGTAATGCTGAATAGATAATCACGAAGATTGATAAATAATAATCTTTTGAGAACAAATATAATTTAGTGCATCAATACAGAGAATATATAGAATTCTTAAACAAAAATTACAGTAATTATAAATTGACAAATTTCAAAATTGTTGAAACGCTTCGCAAAAACATTATCAAATTTATATAGAAAAGAAACATAAAAACCGAGGGAAAGTCTCCCCAAAGCTTTCTTGCATACTCTCTAATTAGCTTGTCATACCAGAGAAAGCCTCATATAGCAATGCCATATGGTAGTCATAAAATATTACATTTTGCCATGAATTTAGCATTTTTACTGAATTTGTTGTGTCATTTGGCAATGAGTTATTAACGTCCAAAAATTCAGTTTGCATTTTAGACTCGTTTTTTTTCTAACCGATTGAAAGTAAAACTTGACTCAAAAATACACTTGTAATCACAAATTCCATACCAAATTCGATATATTTATGCTATTGCATTTTTAAATTCATGCGTTTATACGTTTCTGAAAAACAGGCAGCTAGATAATTAACTCGAGATTGGATTCGCTTAAATTTTGATAGATGTCTACATTATACATACTAAATAGATATACTAAATCGTATCTATCTAGCTCTCTTCACTTTGTAGTTATTGTGTTTATTTATAATCGAAGACGAGATGGAGAAACGGATTTCATCTCAACAGATTTTAACTGAAATTTTATAGAAGATTGCAAATATAGATTTTTGGAAGACCGTATTGTTATGAAATAAATTCCTCTCTCAAGAGTGATACGAAGATGCAAACTTTATTGTCTATGAAAACGTGTATTCAATATACACCGCATAAGCTATAAATTTACAGTGAATTAACTCTTCTAAATCCACTAATTTCAAATAACAGCGAAACTATAGATCTCACAGCAGAAAGAGAAAATACTCTAAGTCAAGATAGGCCAACCAATGGCAATCGTTATCCGAACTCTACTGACTCTTCGCCTTAAAGGTGCGCGTTAAATAACGTTCCGCTTAAGAGGGCGGGGCAACCAGGATAAGTGCTCACTCTTTCCAAACAACAGTAGAACTTCCTCGAATATTCTTTAAGATCAAATCTTTATTTCTTAGCTATTACAACACATTTTAGCGTGTAGTAAAAACCGTTAGCGACCACATTATGTCGCCAACACACCTACATCACCAAATTGGTCAAATTTGACGATCTTCTGTTGTAAATCCTCTTATACGCGTGATTCCATTACAATAAATTTTATACAGCTAATCTATTTACAACTATTTACATATTTACATAACAATTCAGAAATATTTACAATATTTACATAACAATTCAGAAATATTTACAATACTTACATAACAATTCAGAAATATTTACAATATTTACATAACAATTCAGAAATATTTACAATACTTACATAACAATTCAGAAATATTTACAATATTTACATCTAATTTACACAAAATTCATAACAATATACCAAATTCCAACCATTTAACTCAAAGGGTTTTTGAGTTATTTTTCTCAAAGACAGATATTTTCTAAAAATATGTGTGCGTGTGTTTTAAAAAAATGATCTAAAACGAGAAGATTCACCAAAATTTTCAAATTTTTTGTAACGATTACTGTACTTTCTCTGTACTGCGAATACAAGTATAATAAGGAAATAAATGAAAAGAGCAAGGAAAAAAAAGCATTTACAAGTAAGAATTAATCATTTGTTTCGAATAGAACAAACATCTCTGAACCCCAGTTGTATGTGTTTAAGTATATATATTGCATGATATTAGAGTAAATTTATTACATAAATATACACAGAGTTTATATGAGAAATATTTGGGAAGCTCATTCTCATTGGTAATATTTTTTGCTCAAGTAGCAGGAGATTCTGAATTGGAATTGCAAGTTCATTCTGAAGCATTGAAAAAGAAATCCGTAAAAACCCTGCATGAAGATGAATTTGCTGATGCCTATAGGACATTTATAAGTGATGGGGATTTTGTGAACGTGTTGAACCATATTGCAGAAGAATTAGTAAGTATAGAGGTTTTGCTTTAATTTAAAAATTATTGTCAGAATTGTTTTAAATTTCACATTCATAAAAAAATATTTTCTTTTGAAATATTACTTACAAGAGTACTTTTTTCTAATCTCAGTAGAATTTTTAATTTAAATCAAGTTGCTTTGTTTAATGGAACATTTATTTTCAATCAAGTTATTTTATTTTTTCAAGGAATTAAAGGCGGCTATTTGAAATCTTTTGAATTTCAAGTTCACACAAAATAATAATAATAATATTTTTCTCTTGAAATATTACTCAAAAGAATATTTTTTTATAATCCTGCTGAAATTTTTAATTTGAACCAAAATGCTTTGAATTTAATAGAATATTTTTTAACGATTAATTTTATCTTAGGGCTATATGCTGGATTTTCAATGGGTGGATTATATAAAGAAGACTTTGGAAATGGAACAAAAAGTACGATGGCTTGAGTTGTTTAAGGTAAGTTTTATCAATTTAAAATTTTAAACATTTCAGTAATATTCCATTGAAGTAATAATTAATCTTATTGAAGTAATATTTATACCCTTCCTTAATTTCTGAGCTTTATTTTTTTACAGATTTTTAAAATTGATTTTGTTGAAGACGTAAAGTATTTAAAAGAACACATGAAACAATTTTCCATAAAGCAAGACGGAGAAACTGTTTTTGATATTAATGGTGTTTTAGATGGATTCCTGCACTTTGTGTGGCTGAAAAGGTAAATTTTCTCGAAACTGTTTTCTTTTTATTTATTTTTCTGATAGTTTTATTATCTTCTCAATCCACTTTTTTGTGTGCAGGCAATCGCTTGAATTGCAGACTTCTTCCCCAGAAGAAACACCACAAGAGATCTATAAAGAATTTTGGAATTCTATTGATGAGATCATACCCAAAACTCTCTTATGGGACAGTGTCTTTGAACTTCTTGTAAAATACAGGTTAATTTCCTCTGACTTTTATTTAAAATCTTAATCTAAAATCCTATAAGTCTGTGGTTTACAGTGATATTGTTTTAGATATCAAAGTATAAGAAATTACATTGTCTTATTCAGAAACATTGTCTGATTAATATGCGTTACATCTATCCACATTAGGAGTAGCACGTCTTGTCCGTGATCTGGGCGTTCTGGGTTCGGGCATGGTTGTTCTTCTGTGTTCTATCTGTGAGGGGTGTCAATCTGGCCACCCCCTGTTAAAAAGGACTGTGCAGGCGAAAATGATGAGTCAGTAGCAAAAGTCGGACTCTTGGCCCTAGTTGGCACTACTACAAAAGAAGAGACGCTCATTAAGCTTAAATCCCTGACTACGTCAACGAGCTTGTCCACGGCAAGTGCCATAAGAAACAACCAACAACAATACATCTTTGCACTTGAAAGGAATTATTATAATCAAAGCATAGTTACTCATAAGTATAAGCATTCATTTTAGCGCAAAAGTGTATGAAAAATATAATTTATGTTAAAAAATATAACAAAAACATCAATAAGAAATCAATTAAACTTAGAAATTCTAACCAGAAAGTTGAGGTAATTATGTGGTTTCTACAATTATTGAATTTTATCAATAATTCAATAGAAAAATTACCCTTAATAATGAAGTTAAATTCTAGTTCAGAAAGATCATCATTGATAATAAATATTCCGATTCGCTATATTATTACCAATTAACTTTACCTCTTTAGTAAAAATGATATTTAAAATCACATCTTTAATAGATTCAATTTTATCTTCACAAATGAAACGGTGAAATATATATTAAAAACTCATCGATTATATAATCTTATTATATATCAACCTTTTTTAAAATAAGTTCTTTTATATTGAAACAGTACTGGGGTATTTAAATTAAACATGTAAAAACATGAGGTACTGTTGCTGTTACTTGTCGAACTTTACAAGCCCGCTGAAAGATCTTCAGCGATTTAAGCCGAATGAGTGTCTCTTATTTTTCAGTAGCGCCAACGAAGGCCAAGGATACAACTTAGCTACTTCATGCTTCAAATTCGCTTGCACAACCTCTTTTTACAGGGGGGGGGGCACATTTACACACTTCACTGATTGAATACAGAAGAAGAACAACCATGCTCGAACCGGGACTCGGGAACGCACAGACGTGCTACCTCTATGCCAGTACACCGGCATGATGTATGTGAAATGGCCAATTAAAAGTCATTAGATATATTCATGGATTACAGAGGAAAATGCTGCATTTTGAAACAGTATCTTCTGTCTAATCGAAACAATGAACTGCTAAAACATACATCACTAAATACAGGAGCCTAAAGGATTGATGATAATACTATACAGAATAATTGATAATTATAATCAGTTACCATCACTATTTCTAAAAATGGTTATATCAATCAGGTCAAGAATTGGCAAGACCAAACTTATTTATTAAAAACATATCAAATAAAGACAAAATATAGGCATTACGGTTGAAGATTTTCATTCTTTCTCTTAACAACCTATTATGCAATGAAGTTTTTAATTGACACAGACATCGGTGGTAATTTTTATTGAAATATGCTAAATAGATGAATTAAAAACTTAATGTACGAAATGCGGGAACTGGAAGTAATAACTGGATAAAGTAAGAAGTTTTATGAACAGCAATATGAGTACATCGGCAGTAGAATTTTTTTTTGTAAACAAAAAATTAGATCATAAAAATAAAATAATAATTATAAATTAGATATAACGTTATAAATTTTTTTAGATCAATTTTACTTTTCGCACATGAAATACTCAAATAAAAAGTATTATAATCATCAAAAATTAGAGTGATTTATTATGACTAATCTTTGCACTTCAACCTTCTGGAGTTCGAAAAAAATAATATACTTTTTGGAATTATGCCCAAATACAATTATTTATAAATGCTTTGAGCTGGAAGGATGAAAATTGCTACATGGTCTTTACACGAATCTTGGAATGGATCTATTTATCATTCTGAAATGTACTCAATATGGAAAAATAAGCCGATGCTTCGTATCCTCGAACAAAAATCAGAGCTAAAAAAAGAATGTTAGAATGAAATATTAGAAGCAACAATGCAAATGATTTGAGATATTTATCTAAATATATGAATATAAAATATATTTCACTGTTGAAATATGTTTGAATATTTTAAAAAATGAATTAAAAAAACAGAAAAAAAATGCATCGAAAATTGGTATTGTTTGAAAAATAAGTTTTTAAAATTTTAAGATAATGTAAAATAATTTCTTTTCACTGTAATATTTAATAGCAAATATTAATTTTATAATAGCATAAGAAATCTCTCCCAAAAATTTGCTCAATTATTTGTTAATAAAATTCTCTTAAAAACCTCAAGAATATATTTCCACTTTCTAAACTACTTATATATCCATCTTTATAATGGTTCCAAATTCGATGACTCTTGGGCAAACTTTCTAAACATGAATACATGCATTATTGTTAGTAGAAATTATTGACAAAATTTAAATTTAAGAATTACCGAATGGGTAAAAGTTTTATTTCAATTACTAGCCGCCTTTGGCGACCAGCCGGTTCGTCAGTATTAATGCTCGCTAAAATTTTCATATAATATTTTATGTAGCTGTGTCTCATAACAGGTTTTTCACCAAAATATATTTAAACCAAACAAATTTTGATAATCAAATAATTCATTTATAGTATTATTTAGTATAACTTTCTTCAGATGTTCTGTTCATTGTACTACTCATCTTTCTCTTTCTATCCGAGCAATGATTGTCCCGGAGTTGATATTTTACTTAAATGGTGGAGGGAAAGGTCTAAAATTCTACGTTTTTATAGAATAATGAGATTCAAATTTTCATAAATGTAAACACACTAAACAAATAAAGACACAATTGGTTTTCAAGAGATGCAAAAGCTTAAAAACAGCTTGGAAAATGCCTCGCACAGGCGAAATAATGGTGATACACACACCCTTCTTTTCTTTATTTTTCTATTCTTTTTTTCTTCACTACTTTTCTTTCTATAAACCCTTTTTTCTTTTTGTTATTACTTTTTTTTCTTCCGTGCCCAAACTTTATTTTGAGCTGGCATAGATTAAGTATTCATACCGACTAATAATAAAAGCAACTATTTTTGTCTTATCCAAATTATAATAAAACAGGTTAGTTAAATTAATTCACAACCACACATGACTTGACATCTACTTCATTTGTTTATTCACAACGTTGCCATTCACATAAAACATAAATCTTCTTTTCTATTACAAAAATCCTTTCAATACAAGTTGAGTTGTTTCATTTAATATTACAAATATTTTACAACTTTTAAATTATTTTATCTTAAATATATTCATTTTGAAATTACTTATAATTACTTGAAATGCTTATAATATAAACATTTATTAAAGTCACGACAATTTTCTTTATTTTTTAAACATCCCGTTATCTATTAATGAAAACCAACTGACTTCGCGTATAATCTTTCTAAACAAATCATAATTTATTACTTCCTGTTATCTAACTCAGTTGGTGTGGGGGAAGGAAATGAAGATTTTTGGCGGGAAAGTAAGAAAAGTGTCGTTTTAACCGTTTTCCTCGCAGTTTTTTCCTTTTTTCTCTCCATAAGAACCATCCTCATGTCTTAACGGAAATATTAAAAAAAAAAATAGCCGAATCGGTCAAGCCGTTCTCCAGTTTTGCGCTTAGCAACGCATTTCGAGTTGCATTTTTATTAATATAGATTCCATGAAAAAACGGTGAAAATTAAAATTACGTTCGATGCAAATGCAATAAATTCTGTTCAAAAAGAACATTTATCTCCTTTTTTTTTTCTTTCTTCTTTGTCTCAATTAAAGATTAAAGATGCTTTTTACTTATACAGTTAATGTCTAATGTCTAGATTAATTCAGTCGACCACACTTTTTATGAAAAGGAAGAGGAAACTCCAAAGTTCCGCTACTCTAAATTTGCTTCTTGAAATAAACATATTAAAAAAAATTAAGCACTTATTTACGTTTATTTGTATTTATCGCCAATAAAAAAATAGATATAGTTTTTCTTGTAACAAAAGAAGCTCTTGAATATTAGAAAGCATAAATTTATGTATTAAAACCAACTATAATGTTTAAAAAGGACAACACGGAGGTTGAAGACATTAAAAAAATAAAGCAAGTAAAGAAAATATGCGGTTATTTGTGCATCTGTCAAGTGTTTTCAGACACACAAACAACTAAATATAAAACAGCCAGACTTGGCACTAAAAAGATTTAGTTTCAACCACAAAACAATTCAAACTGACGGTTTTCGGACATTTTAAAACAATAATTTTATTTTTAGCCCATTCATCAATAATTATGGAAAAAATATTGCACTAAAATTCAAATTCTGATCTTTCTAATTATTAGAATGACATTTTTGGTTTACTTGATAGGTTTTCCCAAAATGTATGAATGTTGCCAACTTTTCCCTAGTAGATTAAACAAATTAAAATAGTATATTTTAAGGCATGAAGATCTTTCAACGTTAACATACAATTCGTACTACAAAATTTGGGTAATTTAAAAATACACTTTCAAATAATTTCTTTAATGTAAAATAATAATAATAATAAATAAATAAATAAATAAATAGAATAACAATTTCAATTTATGGCAGACGATTTTTTTAAATTTTTTTCTTACAGAATGTTAAAAAATTCGTCTGCCACGGATGTGTAAATTACATTTATCGAATTTTTCTATAGAGCTCTATAGAAATATGTTACAATTTGAGAAAACAATGCGGGTTTCTCAAATATGTTACAATTTGAGAAACAAATTCGGTTTTCTTTTTCTTCTTAATTTAATCGAAATTCTGCAATATTTGCAGGTTTCACTCTTTGCACACTTCATTAGTAATAGATGTTCAGTTAGTCAGTTTCGTTGAACGGTGCAACCAGATTTCAAAACAATTGAACAATTTCAGAATAAATATTGTTTGCCGATGGATTTTAAAACCCTCCGTGCTTTTGCACTTGTGTTAGGATGAGTTTAATTAAGCAAATAGGGGTGAGAGAAATTTTTAACATTAATAATAAAGCAAATTTTGGAATATGTGTACATCCATCTCCCCTTAATGAGATAGAATCGTCTAAAAGCGATCGTCTCAATATACTGAAACGAACAATAAAAGATATTTCCAAAAGGTTATAAGCTAGCTCATTAAATATCTCCATGCAAGCAAAACATTCAGAATTAAAATTCGTAAATAAGACAAAATTATCGTCAAATAATTTTCATAAATTTAATTCTGCCATTTAGAGAATCTCTTCAGTCTCGGAAACGACTTCTGACGACGAGATTTGATATGATACTTCAAAATGAAGAGCTTGACAGATATCTGGAAAATTATTATAATTATGACACTCCGAAGAAAACTCGGTAAAGTTTTTGATTTTTAATAAATAAAATAACGTCCAGAATTTACAAGGTCTCTTTGATTTTTCTACACTAACTATTAAGATTAAATGCACATAGTTGAGCGAAGTTTTCAAACAATTATCATAATTAGAATAATTTTTAGCCAATCAGCTTGTTGAATTTTCATATTTTTTAGCACCCAGGTAGCACATGCTGAAGCATAATATTGTACAATATTGTGCGATATTATATGATATTAAACAATATTCCCCAACATTAAACAATATAGCGAATATTGATGAATATTGTACATTGTACAATATTTGTGTGCTACTAGTGCAATATTATGAGGAATTAAAATAAAATGCAATGATAATTTAAAGTGATTTGATAATTTAACATTTTATTTCTAATTTCGGCGAAGCTTTCAGTTTCGATAAATAGTTATTTACGAAAGAATCCTTTTTAGATCTATCTTAAAATGCTTTATTTAGTGCAATTCACATTTATCTAAATGCTTCGTTTAAAATATTTCTGTGTAGGAACATATATTTAAAGTATTAAATAAAAACAGTACAAATATTCGAAATTATGCATTTTTCATAACTCAGTCTAAGAAATTCATTATAACTGAGGAAATAAGAACCAATTATTATATAGCAGAAAGAGAGCAAAAATCAATTATTATAAACGAATACAAAAGCCAGTTACATTTTTTGTATCCGTTTCTTCCAAACCAAGTTGTGTACCAATAGAGTAGCAAGTTTTGTAAAATCTAACTGGTGAACACCGTAATGGATCTCGATCCAAAATACTATATTTTCATGGAATACAAACATTAAATAAAATCCTGCCACGAAAAAAATATCCTAAATTTGGTGTTATATGTATGCAGGATAAAAAGTTTAACAGGTTCAAAAACAAAAATTCTAAAATAATCATAATAATTCATTGAAATCTTCTATTTCAAATGCCATGTTATCATGTGAGAACATTATTTTTTAAGGTATTGTTTGTTTTAATTAATTTAAGTCATTAACCAATTTAAACACTTTTAAAACAATCCTATGACTACCAGAATGCGCATGCGTCGATATATCAAGAATTGGGTACACGACGAACATTCGCGCCAAGTTGTTTTTGTTGGTGAAAAGTCGCCAAATGTAATAACCATCTTTAACATTTTCTAAAAACCCTAAAAGCGGAAAATTGATGCTCCAAAAGCGATAAATTAAATTTTTATTGCCAGTTCAATTTGTGGCTTCAAAAACCTTAAACCAATACAACAACATGTTCGCACATGATAAAAAATTTTTTAAAAGATGTACCTACGTTGCCATTGACTTAAACTTTTGATTTAGACATTAATTTCTTATTTTTTAAATGCGTTTTTGGCGATTTATAGCCAAATGGGACAACATTCTACATTATTTTTTAATAACCCTTGAAGCGTACAATTGATACCCCAAAAGCGATAAACCATCAATTTGTTGCCTACGAATTTTGAAGCTTCAAAAATTGCTCCTCAGTTATTCCTCATAATGACGATATATTCTAACCACACGTATATAGCTTAAAACTTGACGGGGTGAAAATAAATTGATTGACTGACCTTTTGGATTTGTTCTTAATATTGGAATGTGTTTGGGTTTCATATCCTAATGTCTGTGATTATAGTTTATGGTTGGGTTTGAGAAATTTTCTATCTTTCTATTTAGATGAGAAAAAAAATTTAAAAAATATTTTGCTTGTTACTGTGGGAATTTATTCTTGGTTTAGGTTTTATAGTCTTTTGTTGTTTGTTTTAAACAATTTGCTGTAAACCTGTTTAGATTTAAAATTTTATTCTTGTATTTCTGTGATACTAATTTATCACCAAAACCTCAATTTGCTGGGATTTTCGGGTCTCGAAGGGTCAATTTTTTGACGACATGTCAGACTCCTCAAAGAAAAAAATCCCTGCTTGAGGGTGACCCTTGGAAAAAGTCATCAAGCCGGATTCATCGTAATTTTTCCTCTAAAGTTAATTCTTATTGCTAATTTAGTGCATTAATGAAACTCATTTTTCTCAAACTATCTAACTTAAAAAATTTTCTTACAAACTTTCCGCTGTTTAAAAATATGCGAGCTGTTACCAAATTCAGCAAGATTTTACGTCCACATAAGTTTTCATGGTTCTAGATATGGAAATTTACTATATTAACATAATTTCAATGGGAGAAATTTTTTTTTCTCCATTATCAAGAACAACTTAAAAAGAGAAATAAAAACCCTGGAACTCTTTTGGACAGGCGGTTAAAATCAGTATTTGGTGTTTAGGTCTCTCGATTTAAATTCAAAATAAATGTTGTTGTTGTCTCTAATGGCACTTGTCAAGGACAAGCGCACAGAAGGAAGCCAGCGATTTTAAGCCTAATCAGTATCTCTTCTTTTGTAGTAGCGCCAACTAGAGCCAAGAGTATGACTTTTATTACTCACTCACCACATTCGCTTGCACAGCCCCTTTTTACAGGAAACACATACACACACTTCTTATAGATAGAACACAGAAGAACGATCCGGGGAAATAAGCAACCCCTATGTCAGGATGCCCACCAAAATAAATGTTTTAGTTATTATTTTAAAAAATTTGAAAAAGGCAACTGAATTAGAATGTTGGATACAAAAGTTTTCAAAAATATATCTAAAATTTAAAAAATCTCGAAATCCAGAAACTTATATCAGGTACAGATAAACATTTTTTAAAGGCGATTTATTACTTTCCTAGACAATTTAAAGAAATTTTTCTAAGATTATTATAAACTATGCTACAGGCAAATACATGCAATTATCCATAACAACACCAAGCATTATGCAAGAAATACCATTACATTTTAACATCTGTCATCTCATAGCTGTAAGCACAATAGACATCACTGTCCATTTTTTTTCTTCATATAGATAACTCCAGATTGATCAGCATCCAATATTATGAATGCAAATGTTCTGTATTTATAAATACTGTAGTAAATAAATGTGAGTAATGATACAAGAACTAGATCCTTTTAATTTTACAAAATTTTAGCATAATTCTAGCACTTAATAATTTATAGAATCCATATTTATTTTTTAGAACTTGACTGATACAATCTCTTTAAGGGATCTGTTTGCTTCCTACTTAAATTCAGAGCAGCCTAGTTGGAAAGTTGCCACTGGTATCGATGTTAATTAGTAAGTAACACAGACATGAGACACAAATCTGCTATATTACCCCAAAATTAGGTCAATTTTTTTTTCCGCTACAGGACAGAGTAGGTGTAAAAAAAGGAGGTGTCTGAAAGCATGTTTCTCATATTAAAGCCTCATGTACCAATGATAATTTAACTTCATAAACATTGATAATAAAAGAATGCAAAAATAAAGCCCTGTATATTATAAAAATATATCAATTTCGTTGAAAACTAGACAAATCTCAAAGACTGCTAAATCACATTTCTAATCGTTCCCTTCCCCAGATGACAACTGCTAGAAAGATAATGAAATTTCATCTGTTTAGCTGCAATTCCAAAAGAAAGAAATCAAGTTGAAAGACAACATGATTCAAAGTTCGCATTTTATATATTTCACAAAGTAATATTGTTATGAACATTTAATAGCGAGAAATTTAACTTTTATTTATTAAAACTCTCACTTCTGTGAATTGTATTGTTAAAACATAGATCTTCGAAATCCAAGACCGTAAATTAAAATGCAATCTTACTTTTTGAAAATACTTGTCGACATAATATAACAATGTAGTTTTTAGATGCAACACAAAGTTAAAAAAGTTGTTTAAGCCACAATTACTGTACTGGATTTCATACAAAATGTAGCTGAAAAATTCACTAAGCAGGAAACTTTTTAAAATTTTTTATATATAAATTTAATCCAAATGCATTCTTTTATATAACCCAATTATGACTATTTGGGTCAAAAGAAAATTTTCCAAATTTAAGACATACTTGTGATAAAGTCTTAAAATTTCAGTTAAAAAACCCCATAGATTTAATGCGATTATATAACAAGTTTTCAAAATAACCCAAATTTTGAAATTTTACAATAAAATTGAGAATTTTGTTATTTTTGTATTAATTTGTTCATTATTATTCATTTAATTTGAATTAATAGCTGATCTCTATATTAGAAATAAGGAAAACCATTGAATCTGTTGAGCAATCCTAATAACAAGATCAAGTTTTAATTTCACTTAGCTTATAGACATATATTCAAGGATCATCTGTTTCCCATAATTTTTTGAGAAAATGAAAATTCTTCTGGAAAGATGTATACTTCCCATTAGTTACGCAAAATATTTAGCAAACATTTATAAACTTTTTTTATTATATTATATCTATCAGATATTAAGTAATCCCATCTTGCATGATTGGCTTAGTAATTAAAATGGAATCGGACATTTTCTATAAAAAATTGTTTATTTCATTGATTAATTAGATGGTAGGTTTTCAATTAGTTTTCATAAATCCAGCTTTCAAGTGCAGTTTTGTAATTCACTAATTCTTCATCTTTAAACCAGAGTGCTATTTCCTTATCAGCACTTGGAACGGAATCAGATCCATGGATAATGTTTCTAAAAAAAATAAAAATACCGTGTTTAGATTTGAAGACATTTTATTTGTTAACTAATGTATATAAAAACTATTACCATATACCAATTAATATTACAATATATCAACTATTACCATAGCTTTAAAATACTATACTGATTAAATTTGTTAAATATGCATAAGGTTTTCATTTCTTCATACTTTATTCATGGTGAATAACAAAAGCAATTATTATCCAAATTTACACATTATTAAAAAATTAATAGTTATACAGTGAAATATGAAACCCTGTTTTGTCAGATATCTTACCTTCCTACTTGGATGCACAAATCTCCTCTAAGAGTTCCAGGTTGAGCCTGAGCAGGATTGGTAGCACCAATAATATCCCTACCAGTTTTAACAACATTGTCTCCTTCCCAAACCTAAAATATGGGGAAAAAAAATCTCATTTACTTTCCAATTTTTTCATAAAAACGTTACAGTTTTAAATTGTATTTGGCTGCAATAGCAAAATCAATATTATAAAATTTCTAATGGGCAATTTTAAAAACAAAAACATTGAAAAGACAAAGTTACTATACACATGCAATGAGATAACTTACCATGGGAACAACAGGTCCTAGTTGCATATATTGTACAAGAGAATTGAAAAAGGGCATGCTGGACAATTCAGCATAATGCTGTTCAAGGAGACCTTGAGAAGCCTAAAAAAAGTATAATCAGTGATTAACAGAATAGAAATTAAATGGATATATTTAAAATACTATTCAACATAATCTAAACATTTAATGTTAGCAGTATGGAATTATTTACCATAGCTTTATGGAACTATCTATAAATAGCTTCATAAAGCTATGATAATTTATTCCATATATTAGACAGTGCAAGACAAAATTAACATTATTCCTTTTCCCGAAGTTTAGTTGAGATTATAACAAATGTTCATGCATAAATAATGACTTAAAAAAAAGATGCAAATTATATAATTGAAAAAAAAAAAGGAAACTGAGAAATACTATTAAAATTATGTGAAATATGTGTATTTTACCACCCAAGTATTTTGCTAGAGAAGAGTTTCCTCAGACTTTTTCTATTGAAGAACGTTTTGATAAGGATAAAATTTACATACCCCTCACTTTCTGGATTTTTTAATTTATTCCCAAAATAACATACAATTTATAAATACTTTATATTCTGACAAACTTTCTGGTATCGTAGTTACTATAGAAAACAATGTTAATAATAAATAACAAAAGAATTGGAAAAAGGTACAGAGAAAGAATTTTCCAATCAAGTTTTTTCGTTCAAGTAACGCCACATAGGGTGGAGTCTTAATCATGACGGATATTTAAACAATACCACATATATGAATAAATATTTTTAATGAGAAAATTATTCTAATGAGTCAATGAAATTATTATTCAAATAAACCTTTAAACTTATTAATTAATATAAAAAATGCAAAATGAATGAATTTTCATTAAAAATTCACCCGTACACTAACAAAATATTAAAAATTTCCTGATTTAAAACATTTATTTACACTTTATTACTTTTAAGTTTTAAGAAGATAATACTAGCCAAGACTTGTTCAAAGAAAAATTATGATTTTTAGTACCTAATACAGCACGTGTTAGTACTAAAAACTTACTTGCATGAACTTCATAGCTACTAATTTAAAGCCTTTTTCTTCAAACCTTTGGATTATTTTTCCAATAAGATTGCGTTGGACGCCATCAGGCTTGATCATGATGAAAGTTCTTTCACGAGGCATGATTTTTCTTTAAAAAATTTAATGAAAATAAGTTTAATTAAAGTAGCTAAATATGCAACGTCGGCAGTTGAAAGGAGACGCCGGAAAGAAGGGATCAGAAGAAAGAAAGAGAAACCGCTTACATATATTTAACTGAACCGTGGCGATATATGGTGGCTTGTTTACTAGCACAGTTACTGGAGGATTAAAAAATGGATAATTGCTTGAAAAAATTTACTTTTATTAAGATAAATTATGTTTGAAAAGAAATGAAATTTTAATTTTTGCATAAAGCTAAAATATAATTTTGTTTTTAAAATTACATAAAATTTCTTACATAAATAGCAACCGTGATCTACCACATTGATAGATTTGTTTATTTACTTTCGAATTGCATAGCGTTAAACAACTCGTTTGACAGAAATATTTTTTTTAATAACATTAATTCATCCAACATTATTCGGGGAATAAATTAAGTACCCCCAATTAAAAGAAGCAGGTGATTTATTTTTAAGGTAAGACTTCTCTTTATTTTTATTGAATTATAACTACACAATTTCTACAAGACTAAAGCAAATATTTAAAAATTATGTTTTTATATCAGATTATGAATATTTAGAACTGAAAACATATTATAAAGAATTCAATGGAATAAAATGTAATAATACTCATAGTAGTTTAGACTTTTTTTTAAATTTTGCTTTTCCCAATAATTGTTTTTTTATAATCTAATCGATTAATGTACATTTTAAATATTGGAATAAAATTTTTAAAAGTGCTGGGCAACTTAATCAATAACAAGACAAAAGAAACATGCTATTACTGATACTTGGAAAGTAATATTGAATTATATATTTTAAAGCACTTTAAGTACTATTAAAATATTTTAGAGCATTCAACGTTCTCTTTATGTATTACAATAATATTTAATCTACCGATTTTTAAGAGTTCATTTCTATATGTATTTTGTTATTTAATAGATTATGTCCTATTAATATCAGATATTGTACAGTATCCAAAATGTGGGATATTCTGAATGCCAGCCAATATTGTGAAGACATTGAGGCAGTACTAGTGGGTATTTTGTGTTAATAGGTATTATGATTTAAAACAAAGGATACTATTTATTGATTATGACAGATTGATTTTTCATTAACTTTTTAATAGTTTTTAATTTTTAATAAAAATATTGTTTATTATATATGAATCTAAAATATTTATGAAATATAATTTTTATGTTTTGCTGTTTTATGTTTCAATAAGATTGTAAAAATATCTAAATAATCCTTTGATTTTTCACAGAACAATTTAATCAAATGGCTGCTGACAAAGAATCTGAAATACCAAGAATTATAGAAAAACTTACTACGACTGGGAAGAAGACTTTAGATGAAGATTTAATGAAGAAATTGAAAAACATTTGCAAGTAATATTAATTTAATATTAATACAAATAATCTTTTTAAAAGGTTTTTTTAAAACTATTTTTCTGAAATCTTTCTTAATTTATTTAATAGTTTATGGATATACTATTTTGTTTTCTTTTTTGTTGTTTGTCTTTAAAAAAATTATAATTAAAAAAATCTTTTTTACTTATAAATGCACATAATTAGAAATCTTGTTTTTAGTGAAGATATTGTACTCCTATATTTTGGCATCTGTTTTTACCATAAGTTATAACAATAATGGAGACAGATTTTATTGTGTATGTTGTTTCTAGTTGATCTCAAAACCAGTCTTAACCAAACTCTAGTTTGCTTGCAAATATTGTGACAACCTATTAATATGTCAAGCCTAGACCAATAGTCACATCTTATGCTATTCTATTATTGAAACCCCAGTGATTTCCAAACATAAATGTTGGTGCTATTCAGTTAATGCAACATTCATAAATAAAGTTTGGTGATGAGGCTCGCTACTTTAAAGTTAACATGTTCAGTTCTTTCTAGTGCTTTTATTAATGGAAATGTACCCATAAAAATATATTACTGCAAAGGCCATGACATAAATTAATAAATTTTTAATGAGATAGTATTTCATTGTAATGCTATTACTTGTATATATTGTGCTTCTAAATTATTTTTTAATAAAAAAATTGCTTAATAATATCCTTATGTGGTCCATATGTTTTAAATAAAACAAAAGATAAGTTCAGATTTACTGTTTTTGGATGTAAAATTTATTTCTAAATTTCATTAGATTACACTGTATAATTATAATTATAAATATAATAATTCACTATAATTATAAATGTATAATCTAAAAATATCTTTATATAATAAATACATAAGTGGAAAATGACTTTTGTACTGGCTGATTTGAAGTTTTGTACTTCATGCTTCTTGATTTTGCAAATTTTATATCATCTACAAAATTGAGTATGGCATTACTAAAAATTCATTTTATAGCATAAGTATATTACGTTGATGTATTGTAAATTGATTGGTTATCTGTATTAAGAGAACTAATTTTAAGATTGAAAATTTATTAAAATTTATATTTTTTTTGTTACCTCATATATTTTTGGGCATTAATACTTATTCTAAAATCTTTTTATCTTGTAAGATTTGAGTATTTTTTAATGAATAAAATTCTTATATAACATACTTAGTTGATTTATACTTTAAATTGGAAAGAATTTTCTTAGTTTCAATTACTGCTTTAAAAAATTTTCACAGCAAATATTAGCATCTGAAATTTTACATTCTTTTCTTATTACAGGGCTTCAGATCGAAATGTAAATTACTGTTATTATGCTCTTATGACACAGCTGAGGAAGGAGCATTCTGAAATTCGCTATTCAGTCCTTTTAATTATAAATGAACTTTTCTGCAGATCCTCTGTTTTTAGGAAGCTTCTTATAGTAGATTTTGAAGAATTTCTTGAACTTGTGGTAGAATCTAATCCAGAAAAACCTCTTCCTTTACCTCAAGTAAGGTTTTGGTATTTATTTTTACATGTTTATAGATGTTTATTAATCCATAATATATAAATAGATTTTTCTTAATGTATATTATGATCGAAACAGAAATATGCAATAAAATGTACCCCCCCTACCCAAAAATAAATATTTTTTATTTTTATTTTTTTTCTATTGCTAAGAAAGACATTAAAAAATCATTTGGAATTTTAAAGTTTTTTTTTGATTAATCAAGTGAATTTTTTTAGATATTTTTACCTGATATTTCTTTTAGTATCTTTCTTTAACATGCATATGAAATATACATATATTTATATAAGTAATGATTAACAAGACTAGTTTCTTGGCATTAAATTGAATGTTAAATGTTTAAAAAATTCCTGAGATATCATTCTTAACTATTATAATTTACTTGCATTTTTTTTAAATAAAAGTTACTGAAAATAATTTAATATTTAGATATTCATTCACAGGATATAAGATGATTTGGAAACAAAAGAGATCTAAAAAAATCATGAGTTAAACTATGTTAATTTTCCAATAATAATAGCAGTTAAGATAGTCACTAATGGAATTGGTTATTTGCTTGCATTAGCTCTCTAGCTTACATCATTTTATTTCTGTTATGCATTTAAATAAGAAAAGGTTGATATTGTCTGTATTACTTTTAAATGATTGTAATAAATGTTACTATTTGCAGTACTAATTTTGTCTTATTGTATAGTTTGATAAAAAAAAGTTTTCATTATAATATTATCCTTTAATATTTTCCTTAACACCTATTTTTTAAATATTTAATTTACTTATTCCTTTTATGTTTAGCCAAGAGCTAAAGAAATGAAGATCAAAGGACTGGAATTTATAAAGATGTGGACTAATAAGTTTGGCGAGAAATACACTCGTTTACAGCTTGTTCTTAAATTCTTGCAGAATTGTAAAAAGGTATTTTGAAATTTCATTTGCAATTGTACATTTTTGAAAAAAAGGGGGAAAAAACTTCTGGAACTAAGAGGTTATTCTTGGTTCATCTCTACTTGACCTAAAATGTTTTTTTCAAACCCTTATGAAAATTGACAGTATCAAGCTATTTTACAGACATTTTTAAATTTTTCTAAAATATTTTTTCTTTTATTTATAAATTTTATAAATTTCATTAATATATAATTTAGATCAAGATGATTTAATAGTGTTTTCTTGTTACTGTACTTAAAAATTTCTCTGCATATTACTATTTCAACTAAAAATGATAAGAACAAATTCTTGTAAAGTATTCATTTTGATAATAAATCAGTTTGTCAAAAAAGAAGATGCAAAACTAAATTTTCATCTGTTTAAAATTTTGGTTAAAAAGTTTAGAATCTGATACAAACTGTTTTATTCTTATGAGAATGTTACAGTAGGCTAACAGTTACGTTTCCCCTCCCCCTCATTTCTGTTGAATAGTGTATACTAAAAAATCCACCTAAATATGGAATTATGGAATGGTCTTTATGTGCTAGTAAAACTTCATTTGCTGTAAAAACACAGATGTATTCTAGAAAAGAACCTGGCCAAATCTAAATAATAAATAAATTTTTAAAAATCAAGGCATTCAAGTTGTACATGATGCCATATATAAACTTAAAGAGTACAAAGATAGATGTGATAATTTTATATCCAACAAAACTGACAACTAACTATTTAACTTTATCAAAAATGAAGTGTGAGAAAGAAATCAGAACTTCCAGACCAATTGACAAAAAATAAATATATTATTCAAATTTTTATTTCACAGATGATACAAGTGCAGGAAATTATGCCCCAAAAGACTACAAGAATGTTATCTTTATGAAAATAGTGCTTTATGATAAGTAAATTATAAACAAATTTTAGAAAACCCCATAAATGATGTATATTGTAACTATAGTACAGGAATTGTTGATATATTTTTGACCAACTTTTGAATATAAAGGAAAATATCTGATTGATCTGTTATATTTGACATTACCATTGGTAGCTTTGCTAATAGAGCAATTATCCTCTTGACATTAGTAAAATCAAATGATGTAATAACATATTGATCAATAGAAATTTGTTTTCATACGAACTAAATCATTCATTCCTTCTTGCATTCATGGAGAATATAAATTCAGAAATAATTGTTTTGCATATTAAAAAAATTTCAGGGCAAAGGAAAAAAAAATTACAATTACTTTACTATTGATTAAAATCATGTATAGTTCAGGTTGAATCCATCAAATAATGATAATAAATAAACAATTATAAAATAAACGTATCTGTCCAAGAAGCATGCCTCCCCCCCCAAAAAAATCTAAAATATGAAAGAAGGAGGTTTTAAAATATGTTATTGAGTTTTTTAATATTTTAGACAATAAGCTTTATATTAAAATATTTTTGCATTACTTTTTATTATGTCAAATTTTTTCTGTGAAGACAATTCTTATTCATATCAATACATAACATGTTTCTGAAAATATGTCAGACAGCACTCTTTGGATTGTGTTTTTAGCATGTAGATTGCAAGAATTCAAATGTTACATTGGGACAGTAAATATGAGCAGAGCAGCAAGGTCAAATAATTAACAATGAAAATATTTTTGTGATATTATCACCAGAAAAATTTAAAAAGAAAACTTCTTTTTCTTTATTTAAAATTTAAAAGTAATTGAATCATTTATTGAAATGACTATATATTTCAAGTTATTTTGTCTATTATCAATTAAATATTCTAGTAGTAGTTCTGAATATTCTAATAGCATTACTGAAGTTTTTGGTGAAGAATCATTTTAACAACACCAGCCTTTTTCTCTTTATATAATTATTCTAGACTTAAAATTATCGTATTTTTTATTCTATCTGAATAAGGATATCCAGGTCAGACATTTTAAAGTTAATTTTCATTTTTTAAAATCATTTTTCTTCATAATTTTATATCCACAATTAAAGGAAATATGTAGTATTAGATCAAAATGGGTTTTTTCTTACATTTTATTTCAATACTAATTCACTATTGCAGGTGGATTTCAATGATATGGAAGCCAGGAATGTGGCACAAAGAGAACGTCATCGACAAGAGCAGGAAAGACTTGAAAGGATTTTAAATGAAAGGATCAGTAAAATTCAATCTGAAATGATAGGTTTGTATCCCTTTCCCCTCTAATTATAGGTATATAATACTTTCATTTCATCTTTCATTTGATATCTTTGTATTTTAATAATATAGACTTTTATTGTATATTTCATGCACTATTTTAGTATATTTCGTTATTATTTTTATTAAATACTATTGTGGTGGGAATAAATTTTATTTCTAATGCAATTGAATTAGTCTCTTTCTGAATGGCAATGTAATTGTAAAGGATTTCTGTATCCGCACTCTGCTGCAGGCATATTTTTTCTTCTTTTTATTTATGTACCTTGAAAGGGATAATAAATCATCGTGTAACAAGAACCTTGTCTTTTAGTCAAATAGAACTACCTCTTTATAAAATTATTTCCTGCAAAAAATTCAAGTTTAAAAGCACATGAACATTTGCAGAAACATGATATCCTCTTTCTAAATTATCAAAAGCTGTCAAACTTGTTTTTTTCCCCTCTTTTTGCTCTATACTCTTAGTACTGAATTTTGTGCTACATTTCTCTCATATGATCTTTACTTATATTAACTCTGACTATTACTTATATTGCTCAGAATCGTTGAAATAATATTCAAAACTACATTCAGACTTCTTCTTAATCAATTAAGTTGTCAGTAAAGTGAATTATTGCTATTTTTAAATGACTTAAATTCTTTTTAGACTACTGAATAGAAACCATTTACCTAACATTATGTTCATGAATATATGTGTGTGTACACCTAGCCTCCCTCTTTAATTGTTCTTGGTTTGAATAATTATTTTAGTTTTTTTTTCTACATTAAGAACATATTAACTTTATTTATATTTACTAAAAACAATTTATTAACTTTATTTGCCACAATCACATTTATATACTTATTATTGATACATTTTTATATGCATATCTGGGAAAATGGGTCTATTAAGGCATACTTTAAATATATATGAAAGTTAGTATTGCTTCTTATTATGGAATTTTCATTTTAAGAATTCAATGTTATAAGATTTTTCAATAGTTATCATTCATTGCACATCATAATTTATGAAATACTAAATTAAATAGGAATTAATCGATTCATAATCCCCCCCCCCCCTTGTATATTAACTCTCTGAAAGTGTTTCAGTGTGGGGGAAAAAAGACTATTACTTATAATTACAAGTTGTCAAAAATAACTGCACTGTAAAGCATTTAAACTCTTAATTTCAGTGTTATTATTATTTTTAGAATAATTAGTTTCTAGTGTTTGTAATTTCTATAAAAAATGTGATTAAGTAGATATTAAGAAACAAGATTTTTGTTTAAAGTTTTACTTCTTCTTATTTTTTACTTTGTAAAATTCATTTGTCTTTGTAAAATTATGTGATATTTATTGACATGTTTAATATTTATAATTATATTATGGTTATATTGGTTTTAAAATGCATTATTTCTTTTTTAGATGTAAGTGATGAAATATCCAACATCCTTATGCAGATGGAAAATTGCTTTAGGTTATTAGTTCCACATCCCACTGAAGATTTATTTTCTAGCGATGATTTTGAGAGTGATGAGGATCAGAAATGTGTAGATGAGCATGAAATTGAACCTGATATCTCTGATCAAGATGATGAGCCATCCACTTCAAATTCATTAAGGCAGCATGGCATTTATGATATGAAAAATACGATTACTATTGAAGTTAAAGATAGTAAGTTTGATTTCTTCTTGTATATATATTTATTAGGGCTGGGTGTAGTGCAAAGTTGTCTATGATATTGTGCAAATTGATGAAGTTTGGACTTAAGAAATATATAGTAATGATAAATAATTGAATTTTATTAAAATTCAACAGTGAAATTGTGCCAAGAAATTTATTAATAAATCAAATAATGAAAATAAGAGCTTAACAAAATCATAAAATACAGTTTGGCATGAAAATTATTAAAATAAGGTTAGAATATATGGTTTTTGTGTGTATATATATATATATATATATATATATTCTTACAAATTTGTTGTTACAATATTGAAATTTAATTTTGAGCTATTTTGGATATGATAGATACAATTGTTAAAGAGATTAAAATCACAATGAACTTTTTAAAATCATTTTATTATATTAAATATTGATAAAATCAATACAATTTTCTAAATAAAAACAATAAATTTTTCATTTAATCTAAAAAATCAAACCAATTTTACATTTAATAAAAAAATATTTTTAAATACTGCTATATAATTATGTCCATAAATTAAAGATAATTCAGAGTTACATGGAAATCAAACTCTAACACTCTGAAATATATATATCACCCATAAAATAACTACACATATCTTCAAAAATCATATTGCAAGAAGCTACCAGATGAGACCAATAGTGCATCACAATGGAGAATAGAAATGTAAGACATACAATTACACACACACAGTAAGATTCACAAGGAATGCAGGTAGAGAAGTAAAATTGTTTGCGAGTTCTTTATAAGCCTTTCAGTGCTCTAATCGAAAAAGTTATGACACAAAGGATGCATTTGGATGAATTTTTGTGTGGTAGAATTATCGGCCATCTGAAATGTGGGTGTATCCAATGGGAAATATCTGATGAATTCAGAATCGCTCTAAATGCCATCTACAAGCTTTGGCAATGATTCCAAGATCATGGTATTTGTGCTGTAATGTGACATTACAGCACAGGTTGCCCCGAGTTACAACACCAAATGAGGACTGGTATTTGGTAGTTACTACCAAAAGAAACAGATAGAGCACATCATCAGACCTGTCTTGTCAAATGTCTTTAACCACTGGTATGACAGTTTAAAGACAGAACATATACAGATGCTTAGATTAGATTGATCTATATGCTCCTAGGCCTGCCAGACATGTTCCACTTACTGCAACCCACTATCATCTACAGTTAGTCTGGAGTAGAGAGCATTCATTTTGGATGCTGCAGCAGCAGGGTTTTGTAATGTTTTCGAATGAGTCCAGGTTTAGATTACAGTCTGATTCATAAGGAGAGCACAGGTACCCTTTACCATCAAGAAAACATTGAATGACACTGTTATGGGGTGAAGGATTGCTCATTTGGGGAGGAATTATTCTGGTTTCCAGAACTGATTTGCATATTAAAATTGGAACCTTGATAAGCCAAATCTATCAGGATGTCATTTCGAAACAACATGCTTGCTTGTTTTGGTATGCCATAGACTCAGAATTTGTGTTTATGGATGACAACACTGGTCCTTATCGTCAAACATTGTTAACAAATGCCTTTGATTGGAGGATATCACCCATATGGACTGACCAGCATTCTTACCGGACATGAATTCATTAAAACATGTATGGGACATGTTTGTCTGACAAGTTTCATCCCAACATCCACCTCCTACATGTTTGTTGCAGCTTTGGAGAGCATTGCTTGAGGAGTGATATAATATTCCCCAAGATCAGATCGATAATTTGATATTCAGTATGCCTAAGTGTTGTACAGACTGTATTGCATCGCATCGTCTGGGAAATATTCCATACATTAATCATCATACTACCATGTAATAATTTTTGGAAATAGGGGGGGGGTGTAATTTGTTTCAATGAGCAAAAAATCGCAATTTTTATTAATTATATCAAACAAATATCATCTTTTTTGCTCTTTATATTTTGTTTAATAAATAAATTTAACAAATAAGTCAGATTTGTTTTGCTCTGGTTCTATCTTTTCCTGAACTTGCATTATCCTTAATTTATAGACATGAATTTAATATTATCCTAAAAGATAAATTGACTACAAATTTTGATGCCATTAATTAAATCACTGCATATAAGATTTTTCTTGCAAAGCTGCCTTTAAGTCTTTGCAATAGTTAAGAATATAATTATCAGTTAGTATATGATTGATATCTCAGTTAAAAAATATATAATCTGATGTTTCACGTTCATTGTAAATTTTGAATTATTTCTTACAATAAATACATGCTCATCTAATTAAGATTAGAGCTATGTAATAAATTCACTACATTTTTTTTCAAACATTTTTTGATTCAAGACATTGATG
>JAOUZG010025245.1:1883295-1903633 GCA_026289955.1 Argiope argentata | reverse complement strand
TACATATTAGTGAAAGCATCAGTAACAAGTATGTAGTGCATTGAGTGTTGCAGTTGCTCATGAATGGGTTTTTAATTGTTTTTAAATGATATTGTTTTAGTTTCTGATTATTAATTTCTTGCAGACTGACAAAACTTACTACTTTAAGTAATCTAAATTTTGAAATCTCAGTTAGTAAGATGGATATGTAAAATAAAACCAATAACATCTTATACATTTAATAAGAAGTAATAGAATGTTTAAATTTATTGTGATATAAATTTTTTGGGGATTGTCACCATGAAACTATTTTATTGTGATTTTATTCTTCTTTTAAAGTTGAATACCCAAGATTGTATTACTTAATAAACAAATTTTGTTTTCTTTCATAAAATGAAGTATATTTTGGTGATAGATTGCTATCTCTTATCAGGATCTTCAGTTCAATTATTATGACTTGGTTTTAGAGCTTGAATAGTATATTTTGTCAACATCACTTCATAAAGGTTCAAAAGTAAAGAGTTCAGAAAAAAAATTTATTTTGTTTTAGGATGGTAATATCAGTATATTAATTATTCAGTTATTATTATTATTATTATTATTTTGATGAACTGATTTTCAAAACAGGAAGTTTCCCAGAAATTGTGTTGTTTGAAATATTTTTAATTCATTCTTTTTATATATAAAAATTATATGTGTTTAGTCTTTATTATATATATTTTTTTCACCGCCAAGTTTTAATATAAACCATGTTTTTTATAAATAATATTATGGATATAAATTATTTTAATTTTTAAGGCTTGCTATTTCTGTATCACTCCTTTTTTGGTTGGCAATATTTTGATTTTAAATAAAGAAGCAATACATTTTTAATGTTTTATTAAATTATATTTATAGGTTTTTATCAATATTTTTTAGACACTTACAAAAGGAAGTAACTGTACAGATACTTTAAAAAAGGCTATTGATTTAAAGAATTTAATGGAGTCTGCCTTACAGAAATACAGAGAACTTAACATAAAAGCTGATATTTCTAAATGTGGTAATGTATTCTTTATTTTATTAACATCGATATTTCATTTACTATGTATGAATGCATGTTGTTAGGCATCTATATGCTTATTGTAATTCTTCATTCTTATTGTAATTCTGTTGAAAATATTTTATCATTAAAAGAGAAAAAATGTATTTTAAATATTTCTGATCAAGTAGCTTGTAAAGATTTAAATTCAAATATTCATCAGATTAATGCATGCATATTTAAAATAAATGATGACGAATCAAAGAAATGCAGCTTGTAATTTTTAAATATCTTGAAGGAATGTTTCAAGATATTAGTTACTAATAATCAGACAGTCTATACATATATTGCTATTACTTTTTTTTTGCTTTTGATTTCATTATTAGCTCTGTCATTATTGTGTTTTTTGTTACTATCAAATTTTAATTTCTTTTAATTGAGGAAAAGGTATAATAATTGATATCATAACAGTTTAATGTATGCATACTATCAAACATAAACCTTTCTGTTCTTTCTAATTATTTTCAAAAGTACCAAAGTATTTGTTACAATTCTTTTCTATAAAAATAATAGTTGCATTATATAAAATAATTTAAAATAGAATTTGTGTCAGGCCTTTAGGAACTGAAAACATCAGCCACTTAAACAAATTTTCCAAATTAATAATATTATCATTTGAAAAAGATTCTAATGCTGAAAGTAGTCAGCTATTTTAACATGCATATATCAAAATTTGAAACTTCTAATATATTGAAAATTTTATTGTATTATTGCAAATTAATTAACATTCAGAGTGTGTATTAGTGGTATTATTATATTTGAAAGTAAATACTCAATACTATTCATATTACAAAATATCAATAGTAAAAATTTAATTGCTGGTTAGCTTTAAAAACTTATTCTTGTCTTATAATCATTAGAAAATGATGAGGAAGATGATGATTTTGTTGAAGTAAAAGACAAGGATGGGTATGAAGATGAACCAGTTAAAGCACCTCCAGTCCGAAGTTAGTATTTTTCATTTAGAATTCCATGTTTATGTTTGTAATATATGTGTTTTTTCCCCTATTTTTAAAATCAGATTCTATTGTTTCTTATAAATAATATCTATCAATTATCTGAATATATAATTGACATCTTAATATAAATATATAATCATGAGTAACTCTTTATCATGGATTGAAGCACTCAAGGGACTCAGTCTAAGTGACTGGAGCTAAGAGCCATTACCAGCCACTTGTAGTAATTCTCCTCTCAGTAAGAAACATATCTCGTCCTCAACTGAGAAGAGTTGACCTCTTTGCATTTCTGTTATGGTCAAGGTGACTAGAACCAATCATCATTCTGGAAGCATTCTCATATCAGAGGTGTCCCCCCCCCCTCCCCAGGGAGAATCTATAAATTTATAATGCGAATTGACTTTCTTTTAATGTAGATATATTTCATAAGTTTGACTTATGAAATATAATTCTAATGTGTTGCAAGCTACTTAAAAGATAATGAGTTTCTATCCTATTTTAAACAGTATTTCCAATTTTGACATAGTTATTTTTTTTATTTAATTTCGATGTAAAGAAATAAAAAATATTTTTTATTTTTAGAGTTGTTGAGTCATATATTAAAGTTGCTTGCATGTGAAAATGTAGATTCATTGTTATTTTATAGAGTGTTTATATTCATGTATTCTCTTTCTTTGCAACTAATAATTTTTCAAATTTTGATTTAATTTTTAGAAATTTCTGAACCAAGTTGCTCGAGAGAACTTTCATCCCTTGAAAAAGCCAATATGTGGAAACTTAAGCATTCTGAAGATGATGTTAATGATCCTACATCTGCTGCTTCAACTTTAAATAAAAGAATAACCCACAGTAAAATGGAAATTCCAACCTTTAGGTTAGAAATATCTTCATTTTTTTATTTAACTGTTTCTGTAATGACTTAAAACATTAAATATTAAAAATTCCTCCTCTTTTACTTTTGTTATAAAAAACATTAAATTACATTTTTAATGCAAATAATTAACAGATGAGCTCATCAAGGAATTCTGTTATAATAATAATAACAGTAGTTGAATTAAACCATATAAAATCTAATCATCATTTTTTTTTACAATAATCAAAATTTTATTTTTTAACATTATTGATTTTATTTTATCTTAAAAGTAAAAGGATATCTTTCAAAAATTACTTCACTTAACTCTTTTGCTTTTTAATATTAATTGAAAATAAACTAACACATTTTTTTTTGAAAATAAATATAAATGAATTGATACAGTGAAAACTATAAGAGCAGTTATTTTAAAATTTTAAACAAATTATTTATTTGTGATAAAAAAAAATGTTTTTAAGTTTATTATTAGTAAAATTTTTATTTAACTACATTAATAATCTATTTTTATGGAATGAATTCTAAATATTTGTTATTAGAATGGAATATTTAAAAAAAGACAAGTGTTTAAGAAAGAATAGTATAAAAATTGATGTATTAATTGAATCTATAATTTATATTATATAAGTATCTATAAAAAAGACGTATATATTAAAAAGAAAATAGAATATTTAAATTAGGAATTTTTGCTTTTTATCCTGTTTCTTAAAAATATAACTGTAGATTCTAGAACCTAACAAGCTTTTTAAAATCCTTTTTAGTGAAAGTGAAGCATATTTTTCTGAAACTAAAGATGAAACGAAAAGTCAAAAAGCAAAATTATTAGAGAAAGCACCCGTTTTACCTTATGACATAGATTTATACCATTGGGAGGAAGAAAAACCAATTGTACCTGAAAGAATTAAGTAAGTAAAATGTAATATATGTATTACAGTTTCTTTTTTTTTTAAAGTTCATTTAAATTTATTTATTTACTATTTAATTGGTAAGGTTGTAGTATTATTCCTTTTTGCAGTGTTATAGCATTCTAGGCATTTTATTGCATGTATAAATGGAATTAATTTTTTAAAAAGTTATCAGCTGATATTAAAAATAACTTCAACATTTGATATTGAATGCATTGTTTTTAAAATTTTTTAGTTGTTTGAAGATGTATCAATCAAGCAGTATTTGGAGATATGAATAAATCTTTTTTTGAATAATTTTACCACATTTTAAAACTGTAAATAGAAAAACACACAAACACACACAAATTTTCATTTCTGCATTAAAAATGGTTTCATTTTCTTTTAAAAAAAACACCTTTTTTAACTGCAGTTTTTTTACAAAAAAAAAAAAAGTATTATAAAGTGTTGTAAATAATTCTGATTTAAATCTTCTGCATGAAATTCCAACCATAAAAAAGAATATGTATTGAATATGAAGACCACAGAATGTGCGATTCTCCATTGAAGTGAAAATTATTACTTTCAAATAATTCAATCAAATCCATAATTTCTAATGAATGCATCTTATTTTGAATAATAAAAATATCCCTAGAAATATTTTTTCTTTGAAAATGGCAAAAATATGCTGAGTTATCAAGGATGTTCATTTTGAATGTGTGCCTAGAAAAGATATATTCTATAAAAATAATAAAATTATAAAATTACAAAAAAGGGTAGAAAATTACGTTATATATATTAGTGCTTTGATGTTCATAATATTTTTAAATCTGAAAGTAGTGTAAAATTGTTAATAAATTTAACTTATAAAATTTATGGGTTTGCTAAAAAATTGTAAAAAGAAATAAATACCTTCTTTTGTAATTCATTGATTGACTGCTAATACTCTGAAAAAACGATAAATTAAAGTTAACTTATTTCTTCCAAAATTCTAAAAGCACAACTTTAAGATAACAAAAAAGTGTATGCAAAAATTGATTAATTTAGTTTTAAAAAAATTGTTTTGTTGAATATTTTGAAGGAAAAAGACATTGATTTGCAAAAACCCAACATATATTTCATATATGAGCCTTTGATGGTTTTTAAAAGTTTTTTTATTTTATTTTGATGTTATTAAACAATTTAAAATATATTGGGGTCAGAACATATATCAGTGATGTAGATAGGAAAATATATTTTATATATTTTCTACTGTATTTGTATTTTTTCCCTTTTTATTTCATGAATAACATAGTATCAGGATTTCACTCTTAATCCTGTTATTTATTTATTTTTTTCTTGATTGGCAAGTTTCTAAAAAAAACATAATGTTGAACTGACTGGGATATGGTAATAAAGATTCAATTGAATCAATCATAAAATATTTATTTTTTATATTTCAGATTTGATTCTCTTCATAAATTTTGGGAAACAAAAGATGATGATAATGATGAAAATGAAGCTCTGAAAGAAGTATGTATACTCACTATAATTACATAACAAAAAATATATAATTTAAAGAAAAATATGTGGAAGTCCCTGCATTTTAATTCTTTATGTACACATATACTTATATAAGTAAACATATATACTTATGTAATATCAATTTTACTTAAATATTAAAATAATGTTTTTCACTTATAATTAAAAAGAAAAATGTATTGCAAAGTGTTTTTATTTAAAATAGTGAAACTTAGTAGCTTAGAATTTTTATTATAGCTTTATTTTTTCTGTCTTTTGATATACATATTATGTAAGTTATAATACAAGAGTAATAAAATTTAGGAAGAAGTATTCTTTTTTAGAAGAAGTAGTTATTCAGATTGCTTATTAAAATTTCAGTTCTTTTTAAATCTGATGGATTAACACTTTTCAAATTTATAATAATCGCTAACATTTTGAATTATATCACTAGGGTGGTTATTCAATCCACACAAAAATATTATAACTACAGTGAAGCTGTAGATTTTATATTATTTATAATCGTAAAGAATTTTAAAATGAAAATCCATATTCTAAATCTTGAGCAGAAAAAAAAAAAACCCTTTTAGCATGCTGAATTGATAATTTGCTGAACTGAAAAGAAATAAATGTGAATAAAATAAATGAGGATAAAATTAATATTATTTGCTGAAAATAAGTATCAAAGTAAGATTTTAATAATAGTAAGGATAAATTTGTGATAAATATTAGATAATAAGCTTTTCAATATAATTTTGATTTTCTGTTTTTTCTAACCATAAAGATATCTTGCAATTAATATGAGAAAATATGATTATTTTCAGCACTATGCTATGTTTTAGATGTAAAATAACAAGCTTAATGTTTAAAATCTATATTAGTATAAATTAATTTTTATGTATTAATAAAATATATGAATTATCTTTTTTATTAGTGTTTTATTAACTGTTTCTTTCTTTTCCCCTTTTATTTTTTAAATTTTTTTCTTAAATTTATTCATTATTAATAAACTTATTATAAATATTGCAACAGAAGACTTAATTCATTATTATTATCTTTTCAAACTAAAAAATTGTTTTTTGTGTTCTTAAAACTTATAGGTCCAAATAGCCAGTTTGAGAACACGGAAAATTGACTTCAGTGGAAAATTTGAACCTGTGAAATGGTCTTGTCGAGCTCCTTTGCCTAGTGGAAAACTTTGCCCTCGTAGGGATCGATATAAAGTAATTATCCTGAATTATTTAAGATTATTATATCACACTATTATTTAAATAAACATCTTATTCAAATTTATTCATAATTATTTTATTTTAATTGAAGATGAAATTTAAATCTCTGCATTTTATCCTAATTTTCATGAATATTAATATATATTATTAAATAAAAATTGAGAAATTTAAAAAAGTGACATTTTACTTGCAACTTTCTTAAATATTTATTAAGAAAGAAGGATGCATGTATTAATTTTTTGATGTTTTTTGTGCAGTGTCCTTTTCATGGGAAGATTATTAAACGTGATGATGCTGGAAACCCTGTTGATACAAATGATGGGGCTGGTCCTAGCACTTCAACTTCATCTGGTGAGTCCCCCCCTCTCTGCCATTTAATTTTTCATTTTAGGCAATGTTATATATATTTAAAATCCATTCTTATAATAAAATTAGTTTTGATGTTAATTTTTTCTAAAATTAAGAAGAGATATATGGGAGGGAAATAATTTCTTTTATAGTATCTTTAATTGAGTTTGCATATTTTAATTCAAAAAATTCTCTCTTCTTCTGCTATTTTAATAATTAAAATCAATGAAGAAATAAAAAATAAAATATAGGATTAAAAAAAAGAAATTAGATTCTCTAGAATGAATAAAGTATTGAAAATATATTAACAATTATGATGGAATGAAATTCATTATGATCCTTGCATTGGAAGCTAGAGGACTCATGTTTTTGGGGACATTTTTTAATGATCACATTTTACACAAAATACATAAGACAAGACATCCATGCATACATTCTTTAACTGAGCAGCATCTCATCTCTTTATATTTACAATTGCATATATTACATATTGCATCTACTTCCAAAAGTGAAGATAGAGTTACTACTACTGTTACTCAATATAAGAAATGCATTTAATATTAGAAATCAACTGATATTCATAAGCATAAAATTATTCTAAAAGAATCAGATATAAAACATCTTATATTACTAAGAGTAAAAATGATAAGAAATAGATATACAATTCTCAGGTTGAAAGGAGAAGATATTGTGTATTGAAAAGTAACAAAGTTAAAAGTATTTTCTGGCAATTGTATTACTGTAAATATTAATAAAATGGAACTGTTTAGCTAGTTAATTATCTTGAAGCCTCTTCTCTTTGCATTAAGTAGTTTGGTCTAATATATATTAGCTTTTTACAAAACCAAGTAACCATTTGTAAGCATTTATACATTTTTTTCAATACCAAATATTGATTCATTAATAAATTTTAATTTATATAATATACAATTTATTTTTGAGTTCCACTGTTATGTGTATTGATTCTTCGTAGTATTTGTGACTAAAATTTTAAGAAAATCTATTTATTTGTTTGAATTTCTATAATATATAAATTATTCATACAGTTTAATTTAATTGAAAAATGTCAAACTTTCATTAAAACTATTCTAATGCCCCTTCATATTTGTGAAAATCTATTCAGTAGTATGAATTTCTGATATGAGGGGGGGGGGTATTTCAAATTCATTTATATAAGTTGTATCAAAACTTGTTTTTATTTTTCGTAGAAATTAAGACTAAAAATTAAATGTATAAGAAAGGAATTTTAAAAAAAAATCTATTTATATTTCTGTCACTGAAATTTCTGATGTGAGTGGGAACTTTTTCATTTTCAGTAAAAATAAATAACTGAATTTTCTTTAAATAGCTCTTATAACTGTTATATAATCATTTTTTATATTTAATTATTTTCATGATAACTTCTATCTATGATTCATGATTTGTTGTTTCTGCAGTTCCCGATTGGCAAGACCCAGCTTTACTAAGAGATATTGAGGCTGCAACTGGCATTAATTTAAAAATACAGAAGAAAGGAAAAGGAAGAAAATCAAACAAAGAGAGTGGTTTAACGAATATTAATAAACTGAAAACTAATGCCAGAGACAGACTGACAAAGAAAATTTTAAAAAGGTACTTTTTAATTTTTATTGTTCACCAATGCTTGCTTTAAAAAATTCCAATGATTTTAGTCATTAAACATTTATTATTTTTTTAAAAAAATAATTATGTTAGGATTTGGAAACTATATAATAAATTAGAATTCCTAACTTTTTCAGAAATATATTTATTAGCTGTATAAATCTTAAGATATAATTGTTTCCTTTATTTTAGACATTTTTCAAATTGGAAATATATGTCTGTTTTTTGCAATTTTGTTAATAGTTATTAGGTCACAGAAAAATCAAACAACTTGTATTTTACTAATGTTGTTCTTATTGCTTTTTGGTTAATTGGATTTATTGCATGAAATCCACATTATAGCAAGGCATTTTAGTTCAATCTCTTAACCTGATTGCATTGTTTATTTGCCATGCCATTAGTATACATAAAAATGACAAAATTCAAAGTATCCTTTACTCAGTACATGTAAAAGATTGATCTAAAAATAGCAACAAAAATAATAATAATCATATGTCAGACATTTTTACTCTATCTCTCAAACCAATTATTTTAAATTTCAATCTTGTTTTTGTCAAAAAAAAAAAAAAAAAAAAAAAAAAACTTTAAATCATGCTCTTTTTCACAATTTTTTAAAATAATTTTACTCTCTGTTACTGACAGATTAAATCTTGTAAACATTAAAAGTCAAATATTTAATAAGAATAAAAATTTATAGTACAGCAATATGATAGTGTATAGTAGAAGAGGTGTGAAGTTCATTCACAATATCAGTTCATTGATGAAGATTTTGATAAAAATCTACATTATGAATGTACGATTCTTATCTTAATTGTCAAGTTACTCAGAATAGTTTTTTTTGTTGTTGTTACTGAATCATCTGGCTTTGATTATCTGTAACATAACAATCTAAAGAACAAAATGCTTACTTATTCCTAAGTTGATTTAGAGCAATAGCATCTTTTTTATATTCTGAAATTCCAAAATGATTATAAAAATTTGTGTGTCTTTTTTAGGTACTAAAATGTTATACATAGCTTTTCTTTTTCAAAACAGAAATAATATTTAGAACATCAAAACACATTTTTATTGCATAATAACATTCTATTTTCAGTGCCTACAATCTGTTCATTATGTAAAAAAATATGTTTTGATCATATTCTTCAAATTTTTATTTTGATAAGAAAAGAATGTGATAATGAAAAATAGCAATTAAAAGCTGTGCTAAATGTTTTAACATGTCCCTTCAAGGATTTTTTTTTCACATGCAGTCTTATTTGAAAACTATTGTTTTTTAAATTTTGTCTTTTTATTAAAGACAATTAATTTTTTTTAATATATAGATATTTGTTCTTAGGATAACTAACATTTTTTTAAGTAAAACAAAACATTTGGTTATTAGAAAAAAAAGTTAAATATTGAAATAAATTTTAAAAATTAATTAGTTTTTCATATGTTATGCTCTTTTGGACAAAAAAATTAAAATACTTTTATTTAATATTATTATATAAAATATTCTTTTAAATAATAATATTATATTGAATTATCAAATTTATTTAATATGTCTGTTCATAAATTCTCAATACTTTTTTTAAAAGTATTGAAATTGTTAATTAATTTTTTTCATTAAACTTATTTAAATTTAAGTATGATAAAAATCTTTTTTTTTTAATTTCAGGTACAAACATTATGCCAAGAAACTTGATGATATTGAGAGAAAAAAATTTAATGACAAATTTGGTGATCAGTGGAATTACTACTGATCATGTTTATATAAATTATTTTTGTATTATATATTGTAAATATTATACATTGCTGATTTTATAAAATCAGTGGATCTTGTATTATATTGAGAGCTTTTTGTATATTTATTTATTGAGGTAATAAATTTTATGATTAAAATAATACTGCAAATTTCTTTTTCTTCAAAAATTTGAATCTAGTGTTTTGTTGAAATTTTTTTAATGCTTGTTCTTATACAGAAAAAAGTATTAAAAATGAAAATCAGAAGAAATTTTTTCATACAGTTTCTGTAAATCTTTTTAGGAATTAATTGACTTTTCTATTATTTAACCTCATCAATTGAACCTAATACTATAATTAAGAGAATAATGCTTAGCTTCACTAATATCTATGTAGAATTATTAAACAAATATTTTGGGTACCTAAAATGGACTATTATTGAGCTGTAAAGGAGCAATTCAATCCAAAAGAAGATCATTTTCAAGTTTAAAGACTTTAAGAAATTATAAGAAAAGAGTGAGGGAGTTAAAAAAACGATGGAAACGTTTTAAAATAATTTATATAATAATGAACAGTTTTGATGTGAGAAATTTAAATGTCATTATTGAGAATTACTTTCTTTCTTTGAAAAAATTACCCAGAAATGCTTGAAAATTATAAACTTCACTAAAAAATTCCTTTCATTTCTATGGCTTAAAGAAAATTTATCTTGTATGGAATTTTCCATTGTATTTGATTTTGAAGTTTGGAAATTTAGTTAGATGATACATAAATGAGTTATTTTAATTGTTTGCATATTAAAAACAACTATAATTATAAAGAAGAAATTTTTTTATTTATTTTATTCATTGTAAAATCTGCTTTGATAATTCCCACAGCTCTTCAGAATTAAAAATTAGAAAATAATATGAATATGTAACAATGTTTCTAACCATGAAATCTGAATGGCTTGTTGCTGTCATTAGAATTCAACTATTCATTGAACTGTGTTAAAAATCAAATAATTAAAAAAAGTGAAGGATGGTAGAGAGTGACCATTCATAATATATGAATGATCTACACTCACATTGAGATGAATTTAAAATAAATATAAATTTAAAGTTTTCCTTCTGTGTAGTTAAATATGGAAAAAAAAGGTGTTCAAATTGTGTTTATCAAGTAATATACCCAAGATTTTAACATTATAATGTATCTAGGCTGAATACTATTTATTAAATATGTTATATAATGTGAAGGATATAAAAATAATTTACAGGGCTGACCTAGAGCCACCTAATTTGGCATGTAATTATTTCTTGGGTTTAACTACCTTTAAAAATTTTTTTTAGATTTTTAATTGAAAAATAATTAATATTTGATGATTTCAAATGGTTTTTATAAAAAATTTTTCTTAAAAATAATTCTTACATTACTTTTAAGTTTTTCTTCTTCTTAAGTTGGGTTTTTATTGTACCAGTACATTTTTGTAAGAATTTTTTTCTTCTTTTTTTTAATAATTAAAAAAAATATTTTTAGACACAAAATAAAGATTTTCATTGTTTTAGTCACTGGATTTATACACATGGCTAGTGCTACAAAATTAAATATATTTTTTTATACACATTATCAATGCTATATAATTAGATATAAATTTTTAAAAATAGATTTAATATTACTACATGATTTGTTTGATAAAGACAGAGAGTTTAAATCTAAAATATTAAAGGATCACGAACAAGAGATTTAAATCTTCTGACTTTTCAGAAAAAAAAATTCTATTAATATGTTCTGTAAAAACACTCAAAATTTCAATTTCATTAACATGTATTGTGATTTTGGAGAATAAGACATTGATTTTTAAAAGATTATTTAGTATGCCTGCATTTACAAACTAGGCAACTGGAGTGCCCAGAAATTCTACTTTTTAAAAAGAAATTTTAAAAAATGTATTATTTCGATAGAATAATTTCAAAAAATATTTATTTTTCTTATAATTTTTTTAATTTTATTTATTATAACTAATTAATAGGAGAATATAATGCTTTAGAATTAGACATTCGATTTTTTAAAACTCAAATTAAATCAATAATTTGAAAAATGTTACCTGGATGTCTCAACAAACCCAAATCTCATTTTTAAATTAACTACAACCAGCATGTGAGAAAAAATTTTACAAATGTTTTTTTGCATATTTAAATACTAGTGAATTTAGTTATTAATTTTAATGTGCAATAAAAGTAAATTATATAATTTTAAAAGTAAAAATCTATACACATAACAGAAATAATGACATTTTTGATTATTGATAAAAAGCAAATTTAATGAAAATACAAGTTTAGTCACATTTTTATTTATTACAAAAAAAGTCGTGAATTCAATTCATATTAAAAACAACATACAACTAAAAATATAACTAAAATTTCAACATTAATATGGTTGGAAACAAAAAATAACATTAATATATCCAATTCTAAAAATTGAAATGTTTACTATTCTACACTCAACTTATATATCAATAACAAAAATGTAATACATAAACTTCCATGGCAATCAATAGGTTTTTAAAAATGCTTTTTCTAATTGCCAGAGATTAAGCGTTCATTATTCTAATTGGCACACATTTAAGCCTCTCCTTTACATTAAGACATGATTTGCTTAAAACTTTTAAAGCATAGTAAATAAACTTTTCTTCCACCTCCAAAGTAGCATAAGATATTGCATAATATCGTGAATATTATATAATATCAAATAATATTATGCAATATCTTTGTGCTGTTCAAGTTACAAGTTAAGGCAGTCATATTCTTAAATCTTGGTTTTTAAATTGAGCTTGTCAGTATTTCCACTTAATGTATTGTTCAAATTAATAAAAAAAAAAAATTAAAATAAGTGAAGAAAATGTACCTACTGATTTATTTTTTCAGTAAGGCTTAAATAATGAGAAAATTTATTTATGATATCATGGTATTGGGACATAATATTTTTATGTCACCATATGACTGTTCTTTCTCTTATATGGCCGATTTTTTCTTATCAAATTTATTTATATCATCAGAATATTGGTTTAAAAATTAGAGTTTTTATTTTTCGAACTTTTATATTCAAATTATTCATTTACTAAAGATATATATTTTGCACAACTTCATGTTGTGCTTTCTTAACAGTTAGTATTTAATGACATTTACCTTTATATATATTTTAACAAAGTTGAAAGAAAAGGTAAGTTACCAACGTATAAAAAAATGATGTTTAAGAAAAATTCTCGCGACCAATCCTCTTTTCTTTTTAAGATATAATTATCCCTACTATGAGCATTCATAGCCAATCCTTTTTCGCCTTTAGCATGTCAATGATTTCGGTACCTCCGAATTTTTTCTGTATACGCTCATCCATTCGACGATTCTGCTCAGGTGACAGGTGGTTCTTCCAGTCTCCAACGATACCCTTCCTGAAATATCTCAGATATTTCACCTCATACCGGGGACCTGGGGTTTGGAATGGCGTATCAATGACATTGGATTCCAGATCATATTCAGTTTTACCTGGAGCTTCTTTCATCAATGTCTTCTTCATGCTGTCGAAGCTGATTAGATGCAGGACTTTATCAGCCAGTGCCTTATCGCTGATCAATTCGCTATAGTATTCCTCGCCAATAAACTTGGCAATACGTAGCACTTGCTCTTTGGTGTTGGCATGGAGTTGCTCGTAAGACAGGAACAGAACGTTCGGATCATTCCTGTGCTCATACCAAGACAAAACATGATCAAAATAATCGCCATAAGCTACCAAACCTTTCATAAAGGTTTCGAAGTACTCGTCGAAAGTTATGTCCAGTACGTCGGTCTGTTTGGTGAAATGGTAGAAAGAGACGACAGTGTCCTTGGGATTTCTGAAGATATAAATGTATTTAGCGTTGGGATTTTTTGGAATAAGATCGTATGGAAGATGGTAATGGAGGGGTCTGGGATCAGGCAGGGCATTCACTGCATCCATGCCACTAATATCCATAAAGGGAACAGCTTCGTAAGTAAGTTGGTGGGAGGACTCCAGGGGCTTATTGCCACGAGTGATGATCGTGTGCACGATGTACTTCATCCAATTGGTGCCACATTTTGGGAAAGTGCTGATTAGAATGTCTGTGTCTCGTGGTTTGAAGTCCAATGCCTCCTCAATGATTTCCTTGTAAAACCACCTGCTGCCAGGAAATGGACGTCCTCTAACGAACAAAAGAAGGACACATGATTCCTTCTTCATTTCCTCTTCTGTCATGTTCTGCGGCATTTTTACCTGTAAAATAAACAATCTTATAAAAATTTATATCTAGTTTTAAAAGATAGGTGGACCTGAATATTGTATTGGTAATTCTATAAAATTTATTATAATATTTTATTATACTGCGAATTTTTATTGATTATTTAGTGATAATGTAGATTTCAATTGTGTGAATGCTTAAAATTTTGAAAACTTTATAATCAATTTATTGTATCCTAGGCTACAAAGACGTTTTTTTTACCCAGGTAGCACATTTTGTAGCATAATATTGTACAATATTGTGCGATATTATATAATATTAAACAATATTCCACAGTATTAAACAATATTGCGAATATTGATGAATATTGTACAATATTTATGTGCTACTAGGATAATCTTCTTTTTTATGCAATTTACTTTCATGAAAGCAAAAGCTTATAAAGTATGAATTTTTTTTAATAAAATTAAACTGGAAATTTTAGTTGTCCATGTTTTGTAAAGATACTGCTGGCAGATTGCATAATTCGAATTTTATGATACGCAGAAAATAGAAATTGAATTTCATTAAGTATGATCTCACTTTAAAAATATTTATTGTTGAAGGATTTTACTTGGACACTGCCAAATATATTGTCGTTGCCTTTAAATTAATACTTAATTCTAAATGTTAGGTTGAACTAATAATTAGAATTCTTTATCGGCTGTGAAATCTATATCTGTTATATAAATTTATTCTTGAATTCTAATTGAATAAAACTAAATAAGGACAAAATAAATGTAATTTGGAATATTTATCTGATTTTTTTTAGCTTGAATAAATAAGAAAGGAGAGCTATCAGCTAATAAGTAAAATAACAGCATATAAAGAATGATAGCATAAAAAATTCTTTTTGTTAATTTAATAGTCCAGTTCTCCTTCCTGTACAAGAATTTTTAAATAATTTAGTTACTTACCAATTTTAATATTAAATTTTTTGATAAGTAATGGGAAATAAAGGAATTGGCTTGATGAAATAAAAAAAGAACGATTAGAGTTCATGTTTATGACTTAGTAAGATGCGTTTTCATTAAATTTTATAATTTAGATCCGGGTACTACATTTGAAATAGATTTGATAATCTAAGCTAAAAAAGTCATTAATTCTTAACAATTCAGAAGCTGAATGATTGCAGTTCACATATTATTATAGCTTGCATCATTAATGACGTTTCATTTCATTAAAAATTTTCAATGTATTATACCTTAATTAGGATTTTAAATAGCATAAGAAAGATATACTAATATTATTAGTATATTTCTATAAGAAATACACTAATAGTAAATTGTAAGTAAAGTTGAGGGTTATTTAATCGAAACTAAGAAAAGTACCCTCTTTCCGCAGATGTAGTATCCATAAATATTTCCCCAATTTTGTTTAGAATCCAAAAATATACTCATATATTTGGAGACCATCTCTATTAACCCTTTCCATTCTGATGGTGCGTCTGAATCACCATTCAAGATTGTGCATCATTTTTGACGTTTTGTTTATTTATTTTTCGAATTTAATTGTTAAAAACACCTACATAATGGTTACGAGATGTAGATTCATTTTTCAAAGAAATTCGACTTAAAAGAATTATGTATATTTAATTTTCATAACAATAAACAAATCTTTGTATTAGGTGAATAATTTTGCATCTAATTATTTTTTGGAGTGCAAAGGGTTAATATCTATAATCATATTATCGGCGAAGAAACCTGTATTTCAGTAGAAAGAACCGATTTCATTTTAGCGATTGTGTTTGGTTTGATTTCTCATAATTTTTGTACGTATTTCAGATTGATTAATAGTAATTTAAAATTCTTGCAAACATTAATTAATTACTATTTAACAATTAAATTTTTTTTCTCTATTTTGGTATGTTTTTATGAAAATGATTTTGAATTACTTAAAAAGAAGGTTTTAATGTAAGTTAGGTTTGTTCAGTTACATTACATGGAATATTATCACAAAGAAAACAAATCGTTAAATATGGATAAATAATATTATTATTCTAAATGATAATTTAAATTTATTACATAAATATAAGCTGAGTAATAAGTTAAAATAAAATCAACAATATAATTTAAATCTAATTGTCGCAACATCTGATTTATTTTTTAAATTCAATTAATTTGATGAAAATAAAGGCATTTATATTCGAATGAATAAAAGCTTATTTTTGCACATTTTAATGCAAACATTTTTTACATAACCAATCTGAATACCATTTACTGCAAATAAGTTGATTACTATACTAGCATTCAGTTGCAGAAATTTCTCAATGTAATTCCTGATTTCAATTAAAATTTGAAGTTTAATTGTTCATAAGGAACAAAGGATCAGATAGATAAAGATTTTTCTTCTTGATTTAGAAATAATATGCAGATTCTCATTTTTAAAAAAGATGTTTTTCCGATGATTTTATATCAAAATTTCTACATAAAAGAAGCGCTGCGTTTACAAATATACCAATACATGAATGACCATTTTTATTTTTCCCATATTTGATATTTTTATACACTTGACACTTATTGAAAACGATATGTTTGTATTGGATATTGTTTTCAATTCTTACAAAAAGCTCAGACAGAAATCGGAAAATGTGTATTTTCTGTTGCCCTTCTTTCAATTTAATATGAATGGCAGGAAGCGAGATATGTATTCAAATATTTGCATATATAACACAAAACATAAATTTAGATGAGCCCTGTTTGAAAGAAATCGAGCGATTCATCGCTTTCTTCTTTTATCTCTCAATGACCTGGAATGACACAAAAAGGCAATCACTTTGAAATAGATAGCTTGCGATCTAAAGTTCACTTCCTCAACTTCTTATTCATTCATTTTCGGTTTTGCTTTTAAATTATTGCTTCATTTTGTTGCGGTGTTTACATTTTTTCAAGATAGTTAATTCTCATTCCATTTATGGATCTGAGATAAACATTATTACAAAATAATGGCTCATCTGATGTTTCCAGTCTTTTAAAGCTTAGAATAAGTTCTCTCTTTTCTTATTCCATTTGCACTTTTGAAGTGATTCATAAAACAAATAATTATATATAATTTTTTTAAAAAAATGTTCATAAATTGAATTTTTTAATTAATTTTATAGTTTATCTGTTATTTGTAACTTGAAGATTGTTGTAAATTAGTATTAACCGATAGATATATTTTTAGTCTAATTTCATGTCGTTAAGTTATTTATTAATTTTAAGTCAAGGCCAAAAAATAACAATGATACAATTTTTACATTTATTTTTGTAAATAATACAATGTTTAATACAATGTGTGAAACTGTAAGAAATTTGTAAATATATTTACAGAGTTATTCTCTTTATTGGTGTTTTAAAATTTATGTTATTTTTATTTTGAAATAAAAAATATGATATATAAATTATACAAAATAAATCAGAATATTCCCTTTTTTCCCTTATTGATTAAAGAAAATTCACTTATTTGAATTAAGGCTAATTTTTTCAACTGCTGCATTAAAAAAACTCTATTTGTGTAAAATAAGTAATCAATAATTATCTAAAATCAATCTTAATCTTTTCTTATTTTGCAAAGTAGAATGCAAAAAAAAATTCTCATTCCATATTTCGAATTATTGTTTAAAATTAATTATAAAAATAAAAACACTTAAAACGAAATTAGTTTCTAAAATAAAAACGAAATGGTAATTCGATGCTAATATCTTATTATTTAACATATTTATATTTCTAATATTCAAATTTTATTATTAAATTGTTATTTGAAATTTGAAATAAGAATTATAAAATTAATATCCTTAATAAGTTTTTCTAAAAAGTGTTGCCATATTTATATTGAACTTAATTGATAAAATATAAATAATTTTGACAGTTTCAAAAAATCGTTTGCATAGTTTGGAAAATAAAATCTGTTATTAAAGATAAAACGATTCCTAATCTTTAAGACAGTAACTATTTACTGTCATCTTTACTTATAATAAAAGGAGTATTCTTGTCTCTATATTTATTGATATTCAACAGAATAAGCCGTTCCACTTGTGGTACTAAATCCGGCGTAAATATATTTTAGTAGGTGGGATGTGAGTATTGAAAATATTCTTTTTAAATTTAATAACATTTTTATCATTTTAAAAATATGCGAGATTTTTCTTTTTCTCAGCGATGCACAAATAATATTTTGCAAACTGATTTTTTAGCCATTTTAAATTTAAAAGAAATGTCTTCTTAATGATTCAAATTCAATTGTCCTGGCATAGAGATAGAGCGTTTTCTCTGTGATCTGGGTGCCTCGGGTTCGAGTCCGGTGTTTGTTCTGTGTTATATATGTACGGTGTGTGAATGTGCCCCTGTAAAAAGGGGCTGTACAAGCAAATGTGACGAATGAGTAGCAAAAGTCGTACTCTTGGCCCTGTTGGCGCTACTTCAAAACAAGAAACGCTGCTTAGGCCTAAATCTCTGACTATTTCAGGGAGCTTGCCCATGGAAAGTGCCATAAGATACAACAACAAATAAGTTTTTTTGCAATTTTTAAAATTTTGATAACTTTCTAAATATATATTTTTTCTATTTTTATAATTTTAAACTCTATATTTCATCTAAATATTTACCCGCTTGATTTTATTCCAAAATTAGAAGCTAAAGAAGATAATTCTGCTAATTATCTTCACAGTTTATGTGTTTGAGCATATAAGAAAATTTTACCTATTAAAAACAGCAAAAGCTTTAATATATTGTCCAGACACTTAAGTCTTCAATGATACTATTCTGTAATGTTATTAGGAAAGTTCATATACACAATAAGCAGAACAAGTGCAAGGTTATTAAAAGAGCAAAGTTGTAATGTCGCTTATAATTTGCACTTAAAAAGTATTCGTTGTGAAATAGTAAACATTAAATTAAGAGATTTAATTGAAATTGAACCCAATAAATATTATAGTAAATTCAGAAAATTTTAAAAAGTTAATGTAATAAAATGCTTTTTTTTAAAAAAGAAGACAAGCATTTTGATAGTTTATAATCAAAAAGCATACATTATTGATCAATTGCAGACAAATGGGATTGTTTAATAATGAGAGAGATTGATTTATACATTTATTATAATATAAAATGTTTTAATCCACTTCTTTCTTTTATTTATTTATTCTTTAAATTAGTAACAGCTCGAATAATAATGTTCTAATGATTATTACTAAATTATACACATATATGTATGAATTAAGTGAACGGTACTATATTGTACTTCACAGTGTTGTGCATACAAGTTTCGCTGTTGATGATTAATGTGTTTTACTGTCTGAAAAATTATTAAAGTATTCGATACATCAGGGATTTAGTAACTCAAAGTACGATCATCTTTTGAGCTCATAGTATATTAAGTTATTTTTAAGGTCATTATCATTGTATTTAAATATAAAAGATACTTAAAAAAACACATTAATCTTTTAAAAGATTATTTAACAACGGCCTCCGATCTAACGCATGAAATTCGAAAACGAAACAAGCGCTGGAATACAATAACGCAAAACGGAAGAAAGGAATCAAAAATATTTTCAGTACTCACTTTTTTGAAAGAAAGCGACTAGTCAGAAATGAATGAACTGATAATGTGACCAGAGCAAAACTACTGTTTTTGGCGAAAATCACCCTATATTTATTTAAAAACTATCACGTGTTCCCTAGCCTCTCATTATTATTCCCCTTAAGGAGGTGATAAAGAAAAAACCTGCCGAAGAATCGAACTAGGGTTCTAGACTCTTCCTGATAGTATTTTAGAGTAGGTCCTCCTTTAAGATAAGCATCGCTTGTTTACAGGATTGTTGTGAAACCGTCCTGTTTCTCCTCTAAAACCTGAACTTCAGTCCGCTGAAATCAATTATGTTTACCGGGGAAGTTGTGTAATG
>JAOUZG010025245.1:1792954-1883285 GCA_026289955.1 Argiope argentata | reverse complement strand
AGTTAATGATTGGAATTGTGGCATCATATCTTGCACTTATACCACCCACTGGCTTGCAAAGTTAATGCCTGGATTGTGGCATTATATATTATAGCACCCACTGGCTTGGTAGGTTAAGGCATGACATTGTGGCATTATGTATTATACTTATACCCCCCACTGGCTTGGTAGGTTAATGTATGGCATTATGGCGTTATATATTACAATTTTACCTCTCACTGGCTTGGTAGATTAATTCCTAGAATTCGGACATCATATATTACTCTGAAATCTTCCAAGCTTTGTAAATGAATGCATGTTATTGCGGCTTCATATATTACACTTGACCTTCTCACTGGTTTGGTAGGTTAATGTATGATATTAGAATTGTTGAAAGGTACTGAACAAGTGAAAATAATGCATAATAGCGTTGAACATCCCACTGCCTTGGTAGGTTAATAAATGGATTGTAGTATCGTATATTATACTTATATCTCCTAATGGAGTGGTAGTTTAATGCATGGATTCTGGCATTATATATTATACGTATACCACCCATTGGATTGGTAGGTTAATGCATGGTATTGTAGCATCATAAATTGCACTTACACCATCCACTGGCTTTTAAAGAGAATGCCTGGATTGTGGCCTTATGCGTTATACTTATACCACCCACTGGCTTGGTAGGTTAAGGCTTGGTATTGTGACATTATGTATTACATTTATACAACCAACTGACTTGGAAGGTTAATGCATGGCATTGTGGCATTATGTATTACACTTTTACCTCCCAGTGGCTTGGTACTTCTATTTGAATAAAATTACATTTCATTCTCTTTTTAAAATATGAAAGGGAATCAGGATTGATATTTAACTGAAGTTTTGAGCGAGAGTTCGCCATTTTCCACCCGTTATATATTACACTTATACCTAATATGCTTATGAGTACATTCTAGTCAGCTGATAAATATTTTATCCCCTCGAAAATTGAAAGAGAAAAGATGAGCAATATTAACTAAACTCATTTGTTTGCATTTTTAACTCTTTTTTTTTCAATACTAATTTTACAAGTTTTAAAGCAATTATCTTGAATTAATACTTCATAGTCAATTATCTCTGCTTATATCTTGTTGTCCATTGAATTGATGGAGATTGATCTGTTTTATCGGAACTTTTATTGAAGAAAAAAACCGGTATAAAATAAAGGTAATTTGTTTTATTTGTCTAGAAACCAAATAGAATGAGCTCTTTCAAATGCATTTACACGGTTTTACGTTTTTAATCGTTTGTGTGGCGCAGTTTAGCCAATTATGGCTCTTGTACCAATAAAATTCAAATTCGACAAATTCGTCTTTAAAATGCACTTTTATTGCCAGGCGATTTAGCCTAATTGGGACCGGGGGTGAGATTTCTTTGAGGGCCCCCTCTGCTTCACTACTTTAGTAATGAAGAACCACACATAGAACTTCTCTATGATATTTTCGATTCGGGGCCCCCTTTGATATGGGGGCCCGGGGCAACTGCCCCATATGCCTCCACCTTAGTCAGGCTCTGTTTATTGCATCCTAAAAGATATATTGACCATTAGTTTTATTTTATACGAATGCATCATTCTAAATATCAAAATGTTAAAGAAAAAAAAAATTAAATGAATATTCTTTTTATAGCACTGTTAAATTGCACTCAAAAGTAGAAAATTAAATATTTCTTTTTCACTTAAGGAACAAACATAAAAATAAACAAAATTATGAATGAAAAACTTTGATAGATCTATCAGCAAAGGACAATAATGAAATCGACAGATATTTTCTTAATATTGCGATTTATGAAAAGAAAAACAGTGAAGAGTTTTTCATACGGTTTAAATTTCCGTCCGTTCTATAAAAAAACATTCCTTCTTCTGTCATGAGGATTTAGATATCATATTTCAAGTAGCAGTAAGATAAGATCGATATTTGAATTATCAAAAGGAAAAAGAAAGCGATTTGACGTCGGTGATGTGAGCGATACCATTTCTTACGTCCAAAGGCAACAGAGAATATTCAAAAACAAATAAGACAGAGAGGCAGTCTTTCGCATAAAAATTATTTTAAAAAATGACTTGAAACTTCAACAAAACTCGATAGCAATTCATTCTGTACTACTACTATTATAAATGTGAAAGTTTGGATGGATGGATGATGTTAGTCAATCACGTAAGAACAGCTGAACAAAATTGGATGAAATTTAGCACATAGATAGATTATAGTCTAAAATAGGATATAGGATATTATTTATTGCGATTAATTGAGTAGTTAATTTTTTAATAATTAAAAAAATAAATTTCTTACCAAAAATCTTCATTTCTCCACCACTAAAAGAGTAAGACCAGTTTGTTTATTCCCACGCTATTGAGGTTAGGATTAACATGTTTTCGACCGATTATTTCAAACGATTCTATTTACTATCTTAGTGTTTGATACGTTTAAAATTAAACATTGCTAATTAATCTATCTTTCGGATTCCTTTTGTAGCACCTTTGAATCAAAATAAAATTGAATTAATAAAAGTAAAAATTCCTAATCTATATTGTGTTACCGCAACTGGCTTAGAAAATTCGCGCATTTGCGTTGCTCCAATTGACGTTGAAAATGTACGCATGTACAGTGTGTTGTAATTGACAACAGCGTCTTCATTTTAATTAAAAGTTTGAACATTATGTGTATTATACAGTTGTGGCTATCTGAATCTCGATCAATAAATAAATAGACTTGACTTGATTTTAAAGAAATACTTACTTGATTTTGTATTTTGCTTTATTTGAGGTACACACTGTATATAAATTGTTTTTAGGTTAGGTGAGCTTTTCCAACCGTCCAAAGTCGAGGGTAAAAGCTAGTTTATTTCTAATTATTTGATACTATAGCAGATGCAGTTGAGAAATAAACACGGGATGCTGGAATGTTCAGCAAGATGTAAAATTTTATTAGAATTTCGACTTATTTAAAATCGGATTTTTCAATTCTTTCAAACTTTGCTGAGTTTTCTTGCTTTCACTAGGGAAAAACGAAACAGCATTTTCATCAAGAACGTGCAAGAATAGAAAGTGACCCAAACAAAAACTACTTACCATTACATTGCTTACATATTGAAATTCTCTGTAAAACAAATTCAAAAAGTTTTGCAACATACGTTTATATTAACGAAACATTGAAATTACACACACACACACACACACACACACACACACACACACACACACACACACAGAGAGAGAGAGAGAGAGAGAGAGATAAATAATTCTTAACTTGTAAATTAAACACCGATAACTCAATAACGCATTTAAAAGTACAGGGAGGTATTAATTGACTTTCCCTGTTTAAAGGCATCTGCAACTAAAACTAATTATCAGATTGAGACCAAATTTATTTTATAGACCGTCGAAAACATGGAAAAATAAATTTTGAACGGAAAAAAAAACTAAAAAACTACCATTTAGTATCTTGCTGAGCGGAAAATTCAGCTCATTGCATGTGAGCCAGGGAACCTTAGTATTGATTCACTGAATACTACTTCCTGTAAGTTTTATACTGTGAAATTTTGCATAATCTATTTTCCATGAGTTGGTTGCAGTTATTGACCTGTTTCCAGTTCTGATAGCCCGAAAGTGTCTCCTATTGGGAACTCCTATAGAAGACATATATTCCTATTTTGCGGAATTCCTATTCTATTATTTTCCACAGAGTGTAAATAAACAAAGTTTTGTTTAATTGCATTCAATAATCTTAGCTATATATACTTCCAAACTAGATAAGTTTTTATATGTCTAATTCTTAAATTTATAGATAAATATGTACCGATTGAAGGTCACGGTACTAACCTGCGACGCCAGGATAACATAGCCACTATACCAAAAGTCGACTTCGGTATCGTAGATGTTTTCTGGCTAATAAGGTTAGCGCCACAGTACTCCCCCACCAGTGAGTCGGTGAAGATGCGAACGATTTTGTAATGCGCCAAACGTTATGGCGAGTTGCTTACTTGCTTGCGTCAAGTGTGTCTGACGCCTTTGCTTGCTTGCGTTAAGTGCGTCTGACGACTTTTGCTTTTGCTTGCGTGAAGTGGAGTTGGCGGCTTTGTTTGCTTGCTTACATCAAGTGAGTTTGATGATTTTGCTGTACTTCAAGCGAACATTACGATTTTTCTGAGGGTAGATGGTGCCACGACTGTTTCGGAAAGTTGCGTTGTCAAGGTCTCCAATGTAGCGATTGAAGGTCGCGATACAAACCTGTGACGCTAGAGCCAGTAGCCGAGTAACATAACCACTACACCAAAAGTCGACTTCGGTATCGTAGATGTTATCTGGCTTATGAAGCTAGCGCCACAAATAGACGATCTAATCCAGTATTTAAAATGAGAAGCTCAAATCCGATGAATGAAGGGCAACTTCGTCTTTCTTTTGTTTAATGCAACCTATTGCTCTAATGCTTTTATACCATTGTTTATGATAATATAATGGTAAAACCGGTCCTGGAACGCGTTACAAACAACTATATCAAATCTTATAAAAAAAAACGAATGGTTGTATTGGTCTTCTCGATTTTTAGTACGCGTTTACTATTTGACACGGTTTCTTTTAAGCTTTATCATATAGCGAGAAGAACCGAAGATTTAATTAGAAAAGAAATATCTTGATACTTATTTATTTTCACGGGCCATTCAATCCCCAAAACAAGGAGGGGGGGGGGCAGGAAAACCTTTGACACTCATCTTGTCAAAATTTTGGCATCTTAGCCTTAATGGAAATAAGCGATCTTAATCTAATCCTAAAACCGTCAAATTAACCAGGGGACCATATAATTAAACAACAGATAGTCTAACTTCTATTTGATTGATTTTGCTAGGGTCGGGACAGCCTGGTTAGTAGGACGGTGGATTCGCATCCTTAGGACTATGATTCGAACCCGCCAGACGAAGGTGGCTATTGCAAGTTAAATCTGTCGTGGTCACAAAGTTCTCCATATTAAGAGTAATACCATAGAGGGGCTAGAGCAGAGGTGACCATTCTCTGTTCCAAATATAAATTTTGATCTGGGGATGAATGAATGAAGTCCTCCCCGTAAAAAAGGTTTGTAATGTATGTGAGTTAGAAGTCAGACATCTGCCCTCGGGTGCTAAGGAGTCCATAGCCTCAGAAGCTGCTGCATTCCTCCTCTCGTTGTAAAGCGGTACACGAGAACAACAACAATTAATTTTGTCCAAGATTCCCCACCAACATTAATTGACTTTCATATAGAGAATTGAATCCTTGCATCAACAGAGTTCCACTTTCGATTTACTTTTACTTTGCCTAAATTACAGCTACCCTTACTAATTAATAGATTTCATGTCATTAATTCTCTGTTAGGTATAGATCCGTGTAACCAAATCGTTCCCTACCATTTATCAAGTGTCTAGACAGTATACCAAATTCACCAGTATACCAAATTTCACAAGTCTTACTCAAATAATTTTGAATTATCTTTGTCACAAACCCATTTCCCAAATGGACATTTCCCAAAAATGTGTTTTTCAAACTAAGGAAGGCCTTAAACGTAGTTCGTCAAAATCTCGCGTTTTCCGAATTTTTTGAAGATTAACAGACTTTCTTTTTACTTCGTATAGAAAAATATAAAAAATGAAAGAATGTTATGAAGGAAAAAAGAAATATTGAGACATTTTGCCCATTGAAACTTATATCTATTTAATTTTCTAATTAAAAGGTAAATTCTAATATTATAGCATCACACGGATATTATCATGCCATGATGTTGTTTTTTTGGGATGAAGTCTGGCGTCAACAAAAATCCGTAGGCGAAAAATAAAATTTTTTTATCCATTGGCGAAAAATAAAAATTTTATAATTTGCGCGAGCATCTCAAAAAATCAGCTTTTATTTACACGTTGCCATTGCATTTACAAAAGTTCTGATGTAAAAAAATAAGTTAATGACTACAGCAAATAAAACCTGGAAAATGTCATTTCGAGCAGGTGATTATATGAAACGAAATAAATAGGAAATAGGATATTTTTTAAACAATAAATGCGAGGCAAAGTTTTTTTGGATCGTTTGCCATACTAAAGTGACTCATTCGATGAAGCAATGAAAATGAATATAAATATAATTTAACTTGGACGAGCATGTGGTGCTTGGACTTCAAAAAACTATGTTCTGACATGATACAATGAAATATGCATAGCATATTTCGTTTTAATCTTTTATTAATATTATAACAGTAAAGAAGTAAAAGATATTGGTGATATTAGTGCGTGTCCACATAATTTTCTTCTTTTAAACAAATTACTAATTTGGCGGTATTATAAATTACATAAGTTCTTTTTATCGATGACTTCAAAGTTCACATAAACACATTGTTACTTTGCAAGCTGAATCTCGTACGTAAATCTCTACTTCAACTGCAAAAATATTGAGATAATGCGAATTATCTGATAAATCACTTTATTAACATTTTCGCAAAAATGAATGGATGGGAAAAAAATACAAGGAAAGAACTTTGTGGAACAATTAAAACATACTTGCGCATGAACTTTGACATTTATTTTATTTGCATTTGAATCAACGTCACATGAGATCGGAAGTGTGTTATGTGAACACTTTTCTTCTTTGTTATATTTTCACCTGAAAGAAAACACTTAATATCTTTTAATTCTTTATATAGAGATAAGCTCAAGAGCCTCGACTGATTTCTATTTTTGAAGAAACAAACATTCTCTGTATCTCTAATGTAATTTGCTCTACGAGTCTTAAGTGCGTATTTGAAGGTACCGATTCAAAATGATGTATTAACAAAAACTTTGTGGAACAATTCTATCGAATTTTAGTTAAAAATTCAACAGAAAAGCATCGCACATATGTGCTTAAAGATTTCAATATGTAAATTAAGATGCTTTAAAATAATGTAAAATATATTATTATTAAAAATGCTTGCGATCTATAAAATAATCGCACAGTTTAAGTTGTTATATTTTTTGATTTCAATAAAATAATCGGACAATTTAATTAATCTTGATTTGTAATTATTTTATTTTGAATGTATATATATATATATATTAATTTGTGGCTGTAATTCGTATGTAAAAATGCTTAGATTAACTTTTACCAAAAAAAAATTTGGGATTCATTTTAAGGAAAAAAAAAACTTTTTCTGTACGATAAACCAAATGAACGAGCGAACACACTAGAACCTTTATAATTTTTTTTTCATTTATTTGTACTAAGTTTTGTGGCAACAACTTTGTGCACAAATTATTTTTGTAGAATAAAATTTCTGTTGTCTATGGATAAATTCGGCTCAATGTCTTTTTAAATCTGATTAAAAAAGAACCATTTCGAAGTTTACGGAAATGGCTTGAAAGTTTTGAAAGAAAGCCATATTGGGTTCTCTGCGGACGTGATTAAGAATTTAAGGTAAGAAACGTTCGTATTGACATATCGTTTATTGTGAAGTATTAGAAATTTTAATTAAAAGACATAGTCAGAAAGACGGGGAAAAAGGGAAAAAGATAATATCCTTCTCTGGGGTTAGAACAAATTTTACAAAGCATTATAATAAATTAATAACGGCTTTAAATAAGAATGAAATAAATAGAGAAGATACTGAAATAAAACTTCCATGTTTAGAAGGAATTGCTGCAAATTGACAGAAGTGGGTGGTAATATGTGTAGTGAATTAATAGATGCCAATTTTGGCAATCATGACGTGGAATTAGAACAAATTAAAAAATATCGGGACAAATTAGATATTGCCCAGGTTCGAAAAAACGTTTATTATGAATTTTTTTACTGTATTTGAAATGACAACATCAGTAAAAGCCGATAAAACGAAACTGAAACTTCCCAAGAAAAAATTAGTTCAATTCAGTGGGGGGATAAAAGATTGGCTAAAAATCGTTGTAAGTTACCCGCCAAATGCTGCAAATTATGCCAAGGCTATCCATAGCTTGTAAACGAGATTTGGCTGCGAAAAGCTACTCGTTGATTTTTATGTCAGAGAAATATTTAACCGTGGTAGTAAAAAATGCTGCCAATATTAAATCTAAATTGGATGCATATAACTTTATGAAGGGTTTACCCTTGACCAGTAATAAGACGGCCAAAAGACAGAGCATGCGCAGAAAGGTTGAAAAATGCTGTTCAATCAAGGGCAAGTATTTGTCCCGACTGGAAACAACATGCTACTATATTGTGTTTTTCACTTACTGCACATGCGTTTGCATGTGCGGTAAATAATACGATAATTCTTTAATAATATTAAAACGATATACATATATTTTTCGGGGTAATAACAAGTCTGCATTAGGTAAATTGTGCATCGAATTACTTTTCCGAGATCTAAAGGATAAAAAATGATATGTGTTGGAGGTATTTAAAAAATATTTATATATTATTAATTCTGAGCTTGAGAAGGATGAGGTATATGACATAATCGCATAACCCGTGTAATCCAATATCCAATTGCATGTTCTTATGCTCCATCAAGCAATTATAATTTTTTTTCTTCCATTCAAGATGTGCGAATGATTCAAATATTAAATTAGTATGAAGTACTTGAATAGACACAAGCATTGATGAATATGTTTTTTTAATTGAACATTTAGAATTCCCCATGCGCCACTATCAGATAGGGCCTACAGAAGTAGACAACACATTACATAAAGACATCACATACAGAACAGCTACTCACGCACCACATTCGCTTGCACAGCCCCTTTTCAGGGGGTGGGGTCACATTCAAAGCTATTACAGATAGAAGAGATAAAGAGCGACCATGCTAGAACCGGGACTCGAACCCAGGACACCCAGATCAGGGGAAGATGCAGTACTCCTGTGCCAGGACATTAGCAATGAAATATACTCAATTGCAGCTCTTCAGAAATATTGTTTAATCTTTTTTAAGCTATTTTATTTAATTTATAGCTATAGTCTAAGGGTGTATCCATAGTAATAATTCCGATTGTTAGCAATTCTTGATTCTGTCAAGAATTATCCAACTAGTAGTATTTTGACAGTTAATGTGTTATCTCTGTAATTTAATTTCTTCAAATATTTGTAGTTGAATAAATTCGAATACATTTGGATGATTTCAAGAAGGTATCGTAAAGATTTTCGGGCACAATGTCTTTTTCTTATTACTTATTAATTTTGGTGAATAAATCAAATTAAAACTAACTAATTTATGACTTAATTATGTTATTTATTAATTAAGTAATTTTTACTAATTTATGACTTAATTATGTTATTTACTAATTAAGTAATTAAGTTTTACTAATTTATGACTTAATTATTTTGACTAATTTCCCCGAAAATATATAATTAGAATATTGGCGATGAAACAGGTGTTTTATACAGCAATATCCTATATTAAGTTAGCACAAGATGAAATGTAAACTATCTGACAAGTAAAGGCAACTGTAGTCACAACACTATAAAAAAATTTATTGATTTAAGCCTTTGTATTTAAGTGTTACTGCATTAACATGCATGCGAAAGTATAGACCGACAGACAGTCAATAAAATAGATTGGTTCAGAATTAAATAGAACACAAAATAGTTCAATATTTTTTTAAAAAAAAGACTCTTCATTTTAGTTGCCTAATATATGTACCTATTTTTATCTGTTGTTACTAAGGGCATTTGACATGGATGGGCGCGCTGATGGCAGGCAGCAATTTTAAGCCGATTGAGCGTCTCTTGTGTTTCAGTAGAGCCATCTAGGGCCAAGAGTACGGTTTAGCTATTTCATGCGTCACATTCGCTAGCACTACCTCTTTTTACAGAGGTGCACATTCACACACATCACAAATAGAACACAGAACAACCATGCCCAAACCGGGATGCTCGGGTTCGAGACGGGGAAGACGCGCTACCCATAAGCCAGGACCCCAGCAACATTTCAGTATTGAAGATGCTTCTTGAAACAGAAAGTGGCTCGAATTTGCAGAGAGAGAGAAAAAAGAAAGAAAAAGAACCCTCACTTTATCTAACAATGGATTTTTATTTTTATTGATTTAAAATCTCGCTTGTGGTTTATGTTAAATTACGTCAGTTATATTCTTTTGTTGCAAATATTGACTCGGAAATGATTAAGAATTGGGATCAGCAGAAAAAAAAAATAAGTGTTTCAAAATCTCCGTCAACATTTGGTTAGTTTTTTTTTCTTTCGAAACAAGCGATTTTGTGATAAATGTTTTTCACTTTCGAGATGCGTTTTCGTTGAAGGAGATCGTTTACAACGAAACTTGAGGAGGTATTTCGAAATGGTGTTACACATTGCTATGCATTGTAAACAAAACGTTTGTTTCTATAGAGATAAAACAACCCATTACCTCATTCTTACAAGAAGCTGTGCAAAAAAAAATTGCCCTCGTTTTAGCGAAATAATGGAAATGATACCATTGCTACCGTAATATTAATCTCACAGTGATTTAATTTTGAAGGTATTTTGCCACATAAGAAAATTAAATGAACAAATAAAATTAAAAAAAAGTCAATTCGTACTTACGTCTGCAAACGTTTCTTAAAAAAGGAATTTCTTATAGGAAAGATTGTGAAAAGTCGTTAACGTGAGGTGATTTGTTATAATCCAGATAGTCTAATAGAGAGAAGGGGTATTAAATATTTCAATAACGATATGATCTAACTCAATGCATCTTCATGAGAAAATGACAAGAGAGTTTCGCGTGTCTATCTGCAGAAAAATAGATTTTTAAGAGCTCTTAAAGAAGCAAGGAAAAATGCAAAGAAAAAAATTAATTAAATTTAAGAAACCACTTATAAGAAATCTTCTGACTAATAACAGAATTAGTTAAAATGTTAATGCGGGAGAGTATTTTTCATAAGACTGTCGGAAGAAAAGAAATCAAGATTTGAAATTTAGTCTTTATTAGTTGAGTTTTCGACGACCCAAAAGGATTACGGCCCCAAACAGATAGAAAAATTGAAGTTCTACTAACTTTCTTCCCTCAAATAAACTCTTCTAAAAACAGAAGAATAAATGTATATTAAAAAAAACATTAGATTATAATCTTTATCTTGCAAATATAAAGATTATAATCTAATGTTTATAGGGTAATAAGAGAGTGAATAATTTTTTTAATGGAAGAAGTACTAAGATAAGTTGCTCTAAACTAAGAAAACAAATCTATGCTTTTAGAACAGAGGTGGACAGACTTTTCCAGTGTTCGGTCTACTAATAATTTTTTCAAGTTGTTGCAGTCCATCCAATGGCGTATGCGTAGGAGTTAAAAAGAAAGATCTAAAATATTTATTACATCTTAATAAAAACGAATTGCGTGCTTTCATACATAAATACTAACATAATAACAGTAGTAAGGCGGAAACATATTAATAAAGGTGTGAAAGGGTCTCCCAATCCCGAGGTTCCCTGGAATCTTTGTTCTATGCATTTTTTTAGTTTTCTATCCCCTTCCCCTTTTTTTCTCTTCTTACTCCCTTGCCTTTCTCTTTACTTCGTTCTTCCATCCGTCGACGGTAAACGAGGAAGCTCTCCATGAGAAGATATCGCCGCTTATTTTGCTTCTCATGATCAGCCGAAATCTACAGTGTTTGGCGTGTATGGCGACCCGTAAGACTGTTGGTATATTTCTGGCGCTGATGTCGGCTGGTATTTCAGACATTTGGCTGGGCTGCTCAAGGAGATCAAGCGAAAGGAATATTTCTTGGGCCTGGTGTTAAGAGCAGTCACTATCCCCAAGGATAACTCTCATTGTATAGGTTCCGGATAGCCTCATGGTAAGTGCCGAGGTTGGGAATATCTAGAGGTGGTGGCTGCCATTTCTTATTGGGTTCCACGGTGCTGAAGGGACCCAAATTTTTACCTAACTCCTATGAATGTTTTTTTATACATATTTTCGACGCTAAACCGTCTTCTGAAATTTCTCGCTTCTTTATTCTTTCCATTTCTGATGGAAAACTGCCTGAAATATCTCCTTTTGCCGCCGGGAAGGCTTTAAAAGGTATCGGCAGTAGTCCAAAGTCAGTCAAAAGACTTGAGTTTGGTGACTTACTAATCAAAACAATTTTTGCTCTTCAAACCTAATCATTTTTACGAGCCAAATCGCTTTGAAATCATTCCGTTTCTGTAACACTTCACTGAACACTTAATTTTTATCGTGGTGTTATATCTGAAAAGGGATACTTGAAATCTTCTGAAAGTGAAATTCTTGATGGCCTTATCAGCCAAGATATAATTTCAGTGAAACGTATTTTTAAGAAAAAAGGAAATGTTCTGGTTGCCACTAATAGTATTATCTTAACTTTTAATACAGCAAAATTACCACCCAGCTTTCAAGCAGGCTACTTAAACTGCAGAGTACGCCCTTATATACCTAATCCCATCCGCCCTTTATTACCTAATCCTATTTCAAAACAGCTTATAGAGGGACACAGACCTATTCTAGATGTGCAGTTGCTGGCCATAAAGCTAATGATTGGACTTCAGACCTGCAATGTGTAAATTGTAAACAAACCATTTCAATGGACTTCTAGATTGTCCACAAAGGAAATTAGATAATAAAATTCAATAACTTAAAATGAAGCAAAATACACCATACTTTGAAGCTAAAAAGATGTTGATACCTAAACAAAGACCACTTTCTTATAGCAATGCAGTGAAATCAGTAACTTCCTCAAATACATTGACAGGACAAAAACATTAGAAAAACAATTTTCCCCAAACCCCAATATCTAAATTAAAACGGATAGCTCCACTCAAAATTACTTCTGCTTCCATTGCAACTGCGAAATCTAAACCAAGCAGAAAGGCGAGACTAAGAAAACAAACAAAAAATCTGACTAAATAAAACAAGTTAATAAAAAAGCCAATAAATGTTCTAGAATTTTAACAGGGCGTTAAAGCCCAAACGAAGTTTTCACCAAAACATTCCTCAACGCAGAAAGGCTTCTTGAAAGAACAGAAAAAAAAAGCTAAAGACAAAGACTCGGGCAGTGATCCTCCCTTCAGTGTTGACCTGTCTGAATAAGAAATGCCCTTTAGTGACTCGGACGAATCGGCATCTTTTAAGAAATTATAAGGCGGGTTTCTTCTTCTTTTTTTGAGTTTTTTTCCTGGACTTTTCGAGGGTTATAAAGAAAATTTCAGACTTAAAAGATCTTATCAATATATACGCACCATTTTACAGGAGACCCGCCTGAAACTGCGTGATAGCATCCTTGTTTCAAACTACACTCTATCTTACAAAAATCATGTCAATTATAGAGTTACAGGTGGAGTTACACTGCTTTCTGCAAGTGGCCACCGTCCACTCACTGAATCTACACATAAATTTATAGTCTATTGTTGTTCAAATGAATACATTTAATGAATACATCAATCAAACCGATTTAAATTGTTTAGTTCAACAACTTCTTTCACCGTTTCTTACTTTTGCAGATTTTGATGGCCATAATTTCATTTGGGGAAATGTTGACACCAATTCAAGAGGTTTACAGACTGACAAGCTTTTACAGAATCACAATCAATGCCTTCTAAATACAGATGGACTAAACTGTTTCCACCAGCCTACAAAATCCTTAAAACAGGGGTGTTTGTGGGACTCCAAAAAATCCCCTGAAACATTTACGGACTTACTACCGACATTTTGGGAGTTTCGAGAAGGGGGGAGGGGGGAGAAATGAAAAATTACAATTATGAAGTATTGAATTACCTAATTATAAAAGTTCAATGAATTACTTTTTTTTGTTTGCAAAATTAATAACCATAAATTTTTAAACATATAAACTACATTTTATGTTAATATTTTAAATTACTTGAATTAATTCTTTAAAAAAATTATCTAATTTCTGCTGCTTTTTTAAAAAATTTTCTGATGTTTGTGGGCTTGTCTTTCTTTTGTGGTGAACTTTATAATTGCAGGAAGGTTGACTTTTATTTTCCTCATTTACAGTTGAAGAAATATTCTCGAGAACTGCACATGCAGAGGTAGAAGCAATTTGCTTTTCTACTAATGTAGAAGGTTTTTCAGTCCTCTTGATATGTTTTCCAACTTCTGTTCATATTCAGTAAAAGATCTTTGTGAATTGGATTTTTTGAGCCATATTTTTCACATGAGGTTTCTTTAGAAGCCATTAAATCATATTTAATAGTCTGCACTGCATCTAGGGAATTAATCTTATGAGAGGTTCTATAGTCAGTGACAAGCATATCCATTAAGTTGAATGCACTTTCCACTAAGTGGTTCATGGAAGCAGCTAAGGCAGGCTTTGACCAATTTAGACAATGTAGGATACCTATAATCATTTGTGAAATCATCTTTTAAATTAAAAACTTTAGACCAATATTTATCAATTGTACACTTGACTTGATTTCCACTTTCATTAGATGTGTAGAGCATTTCTTTGGTGATATCAATATCATTCTGGTATAACCTTATTTCAGCTTCCACTTTTGACTTTTCATTATCACTAAAAATATGGGACATAAAAGATAATTTTTCAAAAGCTAATATTGTACTGGTTTTACCTCTTAGCTCTGGATCTAATGCTGTAAAACTAATTAGATATGAATTTTTAAGGGGTAATTTATGTTTCATATGCTGTGCTGTATAAGCTTTTATCAGAGAAATTTGGAATTCTTTTGCTATTGAATGATTTTTTGATAATTTCTTCAGGAGAGTGGAAACTTCTGCACCAGTAAATACTACTTTGCTAAGTAGATGGAATTCTGGATTTATGACATCAACCTTTATTAAATCATTATAAGATGTGCACTCTATATTTTCTGGCTTCATAAAAAAGAGAGAGAAATTTTGCCATCAATTTATAAATACTGGAATGTATTAAATGAAACATTGGTTTTTTTGTTTCAAATAATTTAATATATGTATTGAACTCTGGTAATACTGCTGAATATAATGCCATATGCAATAAAGTTTTGTTTTGCATGACAAATAACCCATTTAGTATTTTTTACGGATCAATGATAAATAGCTAATACGGCGAAAAATCCCCCTTCCCTACTTATTGGCGCCAAGCCAGGAGAGATAAGACCTTTGAACCCAGAGTCAGGTGATCGCACATCGGGTCGAACGAAGTCTCTCCCCTTTGTTTTCCCCTGCCGCGCCTACTTGCCGAAAAGAATCTAGAAGAGTATGTCCGAGAACCGGGGGAATGAGTCATAACTCGCAATAAGGAAAGAACAAAAAAGTTTTTTCCCCCTTTTCACGCATTATCACTGCCTTTGGAGAAAGAAAGGAAAAGTTTTCATCGCACACACTGACCTTGCGTTTTCTGCTTTCAAAGCAAACAAAATTACCCAGATCAAAATAAATAATTCATTATTATTCCTATTTCCTTTGGAACGACGATCCCCGGAATTTCCGGGTATCGAAGTTCAAAATCCCCGGAATTCCGGGGTTTCCCCGGAGCACAAACACCCCTGTTAAAAGCAATCGACTTGCCATTTGCTCCCCATCAACCTTATCGCTTCTTAATCTGACTGCAGATAAGTATCTTCACAGCAGTGACCATTTTCTTTTGATTATAACTGATATTAGTCATAACCACCATAATTATTATCAACCATCTAGATACATATTCACAGATACAGAATGAGATACATTCTCTAATCTTTCAAAAATAAGTAAAATTATGGTAAAAATTAATCTATTGATAAGGCATTAGACTTAATTACTCAAATTATAATCCAAGCTGCAAATGCAATCTGCCATTCGATCAGCATCCAATAGAGCTAATCGTAAAACTGTTTTTCCTACGATGGAACCAACTGTGCTGAGAAGTAACATTACAAATTCGTAACAATAGATGCTCCCGTTTCCCTTTTTAGAGTCGCCAAGGGAATAAAACATAAATGCGTTTACACCACTTTTAAAAGCAAAATACAATGAAAGAGTAATACTACAAGCCAAATCACTTTCAAAGAGTAGGAGCGAAATAATATGCGTTACCCTAGGTACCACTTACCCTTGCTACACTACGGAACACACATTAGTGGAATTTGCAATACTGTTGTCATGCGAAGGTAGATGGAACAAGATAGTGAATTTTCTTCTTTATTTTAAAGGTAAAAATAGATCGCGATTCCACTCAAATGGGAAAAATAATAATTTGCTGCATTTCTCACTTTGACCAAGAGAAGAACTGGATTTATCACTTTTTCTGTAAGAGATATGTTACCTTTCATGATCCATAATTGTAAGTTGCACAAGAGTAAGGACTCGAGTGATATAAAACACAAAACATTTTTGCTATCACGTTTGTAACAAATCATTTAATGATCACTTAGTACGAACATATGTGGTAAATTAATTCCACGAGAGGGCGCTCACCACTTCCGGTGGGAATCAGCAGTCAAAGGAGGGAGAGCCCCGACACCAGGGAATTGAGACCGTTCTCTTCGCTACCGTCGGCCGAGAAAGGGTCGCGACCGGAAACCGTTGAGATATCCCTTTGGAAAATGCTCCAAGTACCACGCGTAGGTGGAAAAGAGCAACTGTTCATCTCAATGCCATTTTCAATCAATTCTTCATTGTAAAAATCATCATTAAAATCATTATCATCAAAACCAGTGGACTGATGAATTGAAACCCATCACACCCACACATATTACAAAGCAAGATTACTTTTAAAAAATTGTCAATTTTTTTAAATTCATCTGCAACTTCTTCACATTTTTCAAACATCAGTGTCAGGAGCTAATCCTTAACAAATAAAATATGCCATTTTTATACGTATTTATAATGTGATACAACTTTTAATGTCTATAAACATTCAGCTTTAAATTATTGTTCTTATAAAAAAAAGTTCGAAATCGGTTTATTAAGGACATTAAATTCGTTTTTGGATTTGATGTGTCATTCATTTTAGGTACTAAGTTAAGCATCAATGATGACTCTTTTGAACTGGCACATAGTCTTCTACAATTTCCTTTTTTGGTATGACTAGAAGTGTTTGTTTTTCCACTTATTTTGGCTTATTGTCTTCTTACAAAGCGAGAAGTATGCAAGGAATTGATTTTGTGAAAATTCTCGAACCCATTCAGCCAAATCGGAATAGATATTTTTATTTCATCCAATTCGTATTACATATGGAATCTGAGCAGCTGTTTGATTTAAAAATAATCTCTAATCTACTTTGAATAAACTCATAGTTTCACAAATAATAAACAAACCATTCAATAAACTCTAGTATTATAGACTAAACACCAGCGCACTGTTTCATCAGATTGAATGTTGCTAATCCCGCCAGGGAAATGCATTCTATTTCATTCGCGAGGTTGCAGAAGTCTCCCTATTCTCATTAGTTGTAATTTGAGAATCTCATAGAAAAAAATAACTGCTTCATAAATTGAAACTGGAATAATCTGTACAGAAAGAAAAGGGGCGAGTTTCCGCATGGCACAATCGTAAATGGTATTGCATCGTTTTAATGGAAGCCATGACTACGATCTTTTATTCTTACAATCTTTAGAGATGGAAATTTTTGAATGGGAAAAATGATTAACACTTAAAATTCCCTGTATTTCCCCAGTTCTTACGAAACTTTTCAAATTTCCTTCATTTTTTTTTCAGTTTTTAAATTACCTTTGTTTTTTCTGTTTTCTCTGTGGTGTGGCAACCCTGATAGATTGACTGTCAGCTATATTAATCATGTAGGAACGGAGAGCAGTTATTAGAAAGTTAAAAAATATTGCAAAAATGAAAATTAATCAGTAACTCCTCACAAAATATGGCGACAGGAAAACGTGCAACTTATATTCAACTGGAAGTATATGTTTACTTTCTAATGGTTAAGAAAGGTGCTATTGGTCATGATTAGAGTGGACAGTTTATAAAAGCACTAAATTCTGATTTTAGCTATTTTGCTATAATTTGATTTCCTGCTCTTTGTCTTTTGCATACTTTAAAATCTTAAGAAATTAATGACCAGTACACATCAATGATCGTTTTACTCTTTAGTTTAATATAATTACTTCTTATAAATCCTTATGTTCAGAAAAATTAACTATGAAAGAATTTCCTAAGCAAAAATTTTTATGTAAAATGTTTTCATTATGATAAATAATGAAATTGCGAATAATGGGAATAAAAATAGTACTGGTCAGAAAATTTATATGTTTTTCTTTTAAGATGAAATATGTGAAAGATATCAACAAACATAGAAAAATAAAAATATATTTGAATGATAAAGGAAATACAATTAAATAGAACATGATTATATAATATGCAAATTTCTAAATGAACAATAAATTAATTTAGAAGCTCTAAAACTTGAGAAACACTTTCTTCAGTTGCTCGGCCTAATAGTATTAAAATACGCAGGTACAGAGTAGTAAAACACATTTGTATCATTTCCAGCCTGAAAAATGAGCAACAGTTATTAAATGAATCTGATATTTTTTTTAAATTCAAACATTGGAGATTTTATATTTTAAATGCAACAGGGTATATCAAAAAGAAAACCCAATAAACATTTATATACACCAGATTATAATAGATTATACATAATCTTGCATATACTACCATAAGTGTATAGACATCTTACTCTACATTTTTAGATACTTTTTTTATACTTTATTTAAACAGCTTTTTGATAAAATAACAATATTTTACGGTAATAAATTGTGCTATCCTTTCATCATAAAATATTGTAGAGCAAATTAATAGTTAAAAAGTTACATTTAATTTACTAAATTATTAATTAAATTTAAACCTCTTACAATACAGCACATTAATGAAAATGTTAGGTATAAGGGAAAGTTATGTCACCTTTGTGCTCTTTTATGTGTTGTTTATCCTTGGCAAGAATTCTGATATGAGTGAAACTAATTTAAATAGTTTATTAGTTATGTTACTGATGTTTTATACAATTTTTTTTCTTATTTTAATAAGTTTTTTAAACTTGTAAAACTATCAACACGAGTGAAGGAAAAGTGTATTTATTACTATTTATTGTATGAGTACTAAAATGGGAATAAAAGAATGAAGGTAAAAAAACCTTGAGTTGCATGTTTGGAAAGGATACAGCAATGCAACATCTTGAACATGCCAAGAATAAATGCAAAATTAAATTCAAGTATTCTTTCTTTGAAATATGGATCCAGATCAGGAAGGCTATCAGAAGTGAATAATGAAGTGCTATGCAGTATAATCAGGACAATTTCCCACATTAATTTCCCCAAAAGTAAGCTTCAAGCTTAGAATTCCTCACTTTTCTACATTGGATAACATTAAAAAGCTTGGTTTTGTGTCTAAACCTTCTGTTTGGGTGGCAAACAAATTAAGGAAAAAAAAAGTTAATAGACAGTATTTTGATATATTCTTCAAATCTTGCTTCTCACAAAAGGAAATCATTTTTAAGCCACTTAGTGACTCGAGAATGGATAGTATATAAACATGTGGATCATCTCCTGGTGCCTCTATCAAGGATAAAAAAGTTTTTAATTTTAATATTTTTACAGAGTGAATTCAGAATACAATTGCTTCAACATGATTAACAAAACCACACATGAAAAATGTTTCAAATTTTGAAACCCTTATTCAATAGGAAGTTAATTTGAATTAAAATTAATTCTGCTTAAACTGAGTAAAATTTAAAAAAAATAAAAATAAATTTTTAAAATACATACTTTAGAACAAGATCCAACTGTACTTTTTCAATAAATCCTCTGATAGACATAGTTATATTTTTATGGGATATATTGTATGCTCCTTGGACAGCAACGTGGGCCATTAGTGAATAACGATCAATACGATCACCATGAGTTTTGACAATAGATCTAACTGTATTAATATTCCTGAAAAATTCAAATAGTTAAAGACTATCAAACTATAGTTTCTTAAGTTCAAATACCAATGACATGTAACAGTTGATGAATACAGGTATCACCTACCTGAAAACCAGAAGCATTGGTAATGGTAAACTTCTAATGACAGTCATAATATTATCAAAATGATCTTTAGCCATTTGTTTCATATATGCAGCATCTTTAGCACTTAAGCGATTTGGTATACGTATTTGTTTTCTATCCAATGGCCTTTGCATCAAAATTTCACAAAAAAGATAATAATCTGAAATTGTAAAAAATAGATCAATATAATTACACTATGGATGAAAAGCGCAATATAGTTTTAATATAACAAGGATCAAATACAGTTCTAGCTACAACTCATTTTGATTTATATTATATAATTTGTGAAATTCAAATAAGCATCATGCTAATTCAGAATTTATAATACATAAAGTATGTATTTAGGAAAATTTCATACTTTGCATACATTAAAAAATATAAGGAATTCCTTATAATATAAATTTTAAATAAATAAAGAAAAAAAACTAACCCCCCCCCCAAAAAAAAATGAAGTTACAATTTTAAGAGTTAATATGGATGAATTGGAATTGAATAGATTTTTTTAAAATTAGAGTTCTATGTAATAAAAAAAAATTAAAGCTAAACATTGCTCTGAAAATATCAAGTAAAGGTAATATGCACTGGAAGCAATGCAGGACTCAACAAAATTTGTTTTATCCGAATTCACTAATACACTGGAATATCTTCCAAATACCTTCAAAAATGAAAGTATAGCCAATTCTAAAATGTACAAGGAATGTATATTTGTCTTTATCTTCATTATATATCTTATAAGTACCAATAAGAAATGAAAGTTTTTTAACCCTCTATGGGCCAATGTAACTTTCAGGTCACATTTTAATTTATCAACATTTCACAAAATAATTATAGCTTTTTACATATGACGCATAAATCTTAACTCTATAATGAGGCTAACACTACAAATACTGATATTCATGACCATTGCTAGGTTCATCAACCCAAAATAGCAAAATAATTGCTGTGCAAACTATTGGCAGTAAAACTACTCGAAACCATTTGATCCAATTTGAAATTATTTGTGCTTTTGTCAGTGATTACCAAACTATGTTTATGGATGCATGTACATTTATGCCTTACACCAAATGCAAATTGTTTTATAGACTTTTACATATGAACTATTATACACAGAAGTGAAAATTTTATAGGCCGGAAAATTTTATATCATTGAAAGTCACATAATGATTACAACACAATAAAATCGTTTAAACACAAACATTTGTAATCATTTGCATATATAGGTTTATAATTTCTGATTTTTAATTCCCACAGTTTTTTGGAGTTAAAAAATAGAGGGTTAACCCATAAAGGATTAACATATCTTCTGGGAAATAGGCCATTTAATATATCTTTTTGGAAATTATTCTTCGCAGGAAAAACTTATAACACATTTCAAAATATTAAAATAGCGATGCATTTACAGGAATCCCCATAAACCAATCAAAATAAGACTATTCAATTATAAGATCTGGAACACTAAAAAACAATGCCATTAAAAAAATCTAGCAATACTAAGGCAATATTTTACTTCACTCCTTAAAAACATATTTACATTCAAATACAACAAGCAGATTCAATATGTGCAAACTTGCACACATTAAGCAAACTTTCAAGAAAGATTTTGAGTCCATGGTATCCCAGTTTTGAAGCTGACTTTATTATTCTATTATATCCCACCTCTAATTATAGCAATTAATTTGTTAAAATTTCCTTTTTAAAGAATAAAATGGATTTAATGCACCATTATGCCCTCACATTATTTTAAAATACATCAAAATTCATAATAATTTTAATAATTCAAGCATAAATTTATTAAAGATTCTAATGTATCAAAATCTTTTGTATTTTTGACTGTATAGCAATAAATAGACCATGTTGATCGCCAATAAAAGATTTTTCTAGATAAATTAATACATGATTCTAGACCTATCCTGTTTATGTTTTGTAATGATATTCAGAAATTGCAGCATGTATTGCTCATGCTCTTATGTTAATAAGACATAATTTTGAAAAACATACAGATGATTTACAATTAAATCATGCATATAACTTTATATTTAAAAAATTAAGCATTTTCAAAATTATCATGCCTATTATCCCAACAACAGTATAATGCATTCAAACCTGCAGCAATTTGAGGAAATGTTGAACATCAATCTCTAAGCACCAATTCTTTTCGGGAGTGGACAATCCCTTTCTATCAAGGCCTTTTTCAAGAAACATCATTGTCAGAGATGTGAAGTTTTACCGGAAAATTGGTATTCTCGGTATACCCTAGAAATGTTTGGACGCGAAAATCCGAATTTCACTTCTACTTTGGAAATGATGAACGCTTTCTCTTGTTCGCCGACAATTAGTCACCATTAAAAACAACTTAAATCTTGATAACTTGTTATTATAACAACAAGAATTGATATAATAGCCTCCTCAGACACCTGTTGTCTTATATACGCACTGTAAACCCCATTACGTCACGCTGATTGGTTAAACATTTCCAATATTTGATATGACCTGCAATACCAATTTTTCTGGCTCTTCAGTGTGTCATTATTTAAAAACTGTCAGTAATCAAGATGGCCAGTAATTAATAAAATTTTTATATAAATAAAATTAATACCTTTAACACCTAGCTCAGAGCAATATTTTTTCATTTCTTCTCTGTCATTCAATATAATTGATTTCCACAATTTTGAAAGAGATACCCGATTTATCTCAGGGAGATATTCATACAGTCCATGATCCAGCAGCACAATTTCTGCTTTATTGTCTTTACCTCGGCGCACAAATACTGAAAAATAAATTTTTCTCATAAAAATACTTATCACATTCAATTTATATAAACAAATGTCTTATTTTATGTCAATATACAATGAGTTGTGGAGAGTGATAGGTACAGGCATTTTAAATAATTTATACTAAACACAAATCAAAAGTGAATGACAATTGTGTTTTTAAGCAATGTATTCTGGAATTACCATTTACACATAGTCAGTAAGAAAAGGAAAAACAATTTATATTGAAAAAACTAAAAACTTAATTAATACATACTGTAAAAACGAACATATATTTTCTGAAGATAATTTTACTATACAATAACTTCTTCACAAAAGACAGATGAAAAATTTACAATTATAAGCATTTCATTTAAAAACCGATAAAAAAATATAAAGGTAGAACAATTTAAATAGTAAGTAGGGCAAGTGATATTTACAAAAATAAATATTTCTATGCTTTAAATTTTTTTCATGCATATCAATTACATTTTAATTAAATAAAAATAACCATAAGAGGAATTAAAAAGGTAATACTTCTCATTGCTTTTATTAAATAATCAAGTATTTCAAAATCAACTGAAAATTCAAAACTTACAATATTATAGCTAATTTTGATTTCCTAAACCTAAAAATACAAATGAAAAGTATTTTGAAATCATTAAGATCTAAAGAGAATAATAATAAGGTTTTTATTTGTTTCAATTTCACAAAATTATGTTGTATATGCACAGTGCAATAATTAATTTTTATACCTGTATCAATTATTGATGAAGTGAATTAAGATTTAAACATATATTTATGGTACACATATATAAAATAAAAAACTTACCAGGTACTTATATATGCCTTTATGTTGCTTTTTAAAAGAAAAACATAAGTATCTCAATTTTATTTCTATTAAGAATGTTTTAAGATAAAGCATTATAAAGAATTTTTATTATAGGTTTCCCATAAATGTAAAATTTATAATATGTTATTACATACCATTTCCTGGATGGGGATCAGCATGTACAAATCCAGTATGAAAAATTTGTTCTGCAAAAGTTAGTACCATCTTTTTATCAACCTAAATACGAAAAAAAAAAAAAAAACATTACTAGCACAAAAAGTTGCTAATGCAAACCATTACAATAAGTTTTCTTTAAAAAAATTCTATAGTGGTCTAAGCTTAATGGTAAACAAAAATTAAAAGTGAACTTAAAAACAATAACAATAAGATTTTTATTTTTGGTATTTAAAAAAAAACCTTCAACAACAATTTTTATATAATAAACAGATTTAAAAAAGGGCTTGTCTTTGATCTTTCAAGTAACTTTAATTTATCATACACTATTTTTGAAATGAAATTATAGCTTTTTTGGAATTCTTAATCTAGAGAAATAATTCTTCGATAAACATCCTCATATATACAACTGATTTTTATAAGAATTAAAACACTATATTACTATATGGTACCAAAAAATCAATAGAAAACTATTCAAAGTACTCATGACTCTTAATAGGAATAATTTCCAACAGAAATGAAAATAATATTTTATATACAAAATGTCCATATCTGATGCATGATTTGATTATAATATACATATATTATGAATAAACTTATTATTATTATACAACCAAACTATAAACTGCATACTATCTATGATAAAATGCAAAAAGGATCTAACGAGACAAAAAAATTAGTTCAATTTTTGTTCAAATCATACTTTAAGTATAAGTAATATAATCACATTTATGAGTTATTTTATATAGTTAAACACTCATGTTTAAGATTATGGCATTCATAATATGTAAAAGATTCTAGTACACATTAAAACTGTTACTAATAAATTTTAAAGAATTTTATTACTTACATCAGCTAAATCTAATCCCATATCTTTAATTCCTTTAACATCACTCACATTAGCACCATCTATGAATTCAGCAGTAAGAATTCTCTGAAATGTAAAAAAAGGAATGATTGTAATGAGTAAGTGTTAGTAATGAAAAAGAATTTGTGTGAACAATTCTTATAATAATCTTGTAAGAGAACATTTAACATAAGTCAAATTTCTTGAAATCCAAGTTCAGAATAAAGTTAAGCTGAAAATTTTTTGAAATCACCATTATCAATTATATTTGGTTTTTCAATTTACAACAACTATTTAAGATGATGATCATTTTAATGACTATTTAAATTAATGGTTAGTTTTAAGGACAAAAAAATTACAATACCTTTGTTGATAAATTCCACTTTACTTCAGGTACATGAACAAATTTCAAATGTTGAAGCTCTCGGGAGCATCTTTCCATATTTTTTGCTTCATTAATAAAATCCAACTCTGATTCGAGACTTTCTTTCAAATACTACTAAAGTCACACCCATATATATATAAAAGTGACAGAAAAATGTATTTTATTATAATATCATATATTTATTAATATATAAAAATAGAAACATTCAAATATAATATATGCATTTTCTATGATTATAATCAGAAGCAAATTAAGCAAAAAAAAAAAAAAAAAATTATTCTAAGAAAGAAAAAAAATCAATTCAAAAATAATTTTTGTATAAATTTACTATTCTATAATTTAAAAAAAGTCTACTACATTTTTTTAAATAAAAGAATCAAAATAATCAAATAAAATTATCAATTATTAAACTATTTTTGCATGAAAAATGTTTTGAATAATTCCCAATTAAGATACTTCATATTAAGATGAATAAAATTAAAACAACATATAGAAGATCAAAATGATTGATAATGAGCAGTAATAATTAATGATAAACTTTAAACTTTACCAGACCAAAAAAAAGTAATGAAATCCACTTACATTCATAACCCAAGTAAAATTGAAATTAGGATGCATCCATCCAATTATCTTAAGCAGAATATAAATAGTATTAACATCCCCATTGAATCGTTGTTGTAAATCAATGTATTGAGCCTGTAATAAAAAAAAAGCACAATAAAGAATTTTTTTCAATAATATTAAGCCAATGCTTCTTCCTGGCAACCCTGTTAAATGAATGTTATAAAAGTAGAAGCCATTAAAATTAAAGTAAGTAAGAAATGTGATTAAAGAAATATCAGTCAAGAAATTTATAATCCACAATATTTTATTTTACATTACTGTTTCAGCCTATAGTTTAATATATACAGATCTTATCAAATAATAAAATGAAATCTATCTTATGTGACATTTACTTTTACAGCGACAGTTTCACCATTATGGGTAGTTGCCTTATAGACTTGAGCTAAACTAGCAGCAGCAATAGGTTTTCTGTCAAATGTAGAAAATATTTCTTCAGGTGGTTTGCCAAAGTCCTCTAAAAACAAAGTTTCAAGCTAGGAGAGAAAAAAGTTACATTTTTTTAAAAAAACGAGTCAAAACTGGCATTTGTGAAGAAAAAAATTCAACATTTTTAAGAAAATAGTTTATGTATGTACACTTACATAAAATTCAATTACAAAAAGGGAGAAATAAAATGCAATTATTGATTGAAAAACGATTAACTAATTAAAATGATAAAACATTTTTATATAAATAAATAAATTTAATTCAGCTGATTGCCTCTAGAGAGTTTAAATTTTTTTTAAAGATTAGACAGTTTGTTTAAATCAAATTTTGCAATTGCTATTATACTTTAAGTAATTATAATAAATACATTTAATACCACTAGATAATAATAATTTTGGTGAAATTTTGTATTTTAAATGTTTAAAAAAATTAACTAAAATTAATTAGAAATAATCATGTTTTAAATTAATTGGACTAACTTCATTTTGACCACGAACAAGAGCTTTGTCATGTAGAGCTGAAAGAGTTTCAGTATATTCTTGAGGTAAAATGTGATTTAATGATACAAGACCTTGGCCAAGCTTTACATATAATCCTCCATTTTGTAAACAGCCTTTCAGGAGTCTAGTTGCTGAAATTAAATGACAATTTTTCATTGCCGCAGCATAGTCCTTAGAGTTCTAAAAAAAAAAGCATCTATTTAAAAAATATTTTGTAGCTTATTATTTATTAATTCTTTGCTATATAATCATTAAAAATAACATACAGACTTTTTTTTTAGCAATAATGGAAAAATATTTTCTTAAAATATGCTACAATGACCAATATTAAGAAAAATAGTTTTTATGAGATTTTTTTTCTTTTTAATTTAGTACTTTAAGAAAAAAATATTATTTAAGATAAAATCCCAATGAAAGAATTTTAATAAAAATTGATTTGAATAGTATTTAAAGTTAAAAAATAAAGATTTAACAAAATTTATTTGAAAAATAAACTAATTTAATTTCTAATAATGAAATGTTAAAAAATATTTCTTTCATGCATATGCTCATTAATAACAAAAGCCCTAACATAACTATAAATATTATTAAGGAATGATTATTATATAAGATAGATATAAAAAATAGTATTTTATGATGTAAAAATTTTTTTCACTTAAATGCCAATAAAAAGGAATAATGTTAAATTGACAGATTTCCATAAATAAAAGTTGTCATGATGCAAATAGACGCTTTATTTATTGCCAAACATCAAAATAAAATGTTATGTATAAATTAGAAAAATTCAAATTCTTTTAAAGTTTTGAGTTATGTATCAGTTTTTACTAGATTTATTTTTCAATTACTTATTTCTTAATACAAGAATGCTACAACTATTATTTTAAAGAGTAAAGTTTTAATAAAATGTTTAGAGTTATAATTTATGCAGTGGGGAAACCATAATTTCATCATTTTTATAACACTTGGTCACAGAATGAAGGTAATTTTTTAACTAATCAAAATTGGGGGGGGGGGACTGTAACAATAATAATAATAATAATAATTCAAATAAATGAGTAATTTTATCAATGATTATAGCAAGCAAAAAACTTGGCTATCAAACTCAAACAAATAGATAGTAAAGATATTAGACAATAAAGATACAGTTAAAGATAATAGTACAAATAGCCCACAATTTTTCAAGATATGGTTGTCTACCTATCAAAAGCAGGATTTTTACCAATTACACACACCCAAATTATTGCAATTTGTTTTAAGCAACTAATTTCTGGTAAAATTTCAAAATTTATTTTGGTATTATATTTAAGAAAATATCAATATAGCACATTCCAAAGTGAATTTTAAAAAATTGTCAGTATTATTACATTATTATAGTATATTAAATTACATGATTATTTCTGTAATGTCAGTGAATTATCTTGATACTGACAAGTACAGATAGATTAGAGATGAATAAAATTATTCACAAAATAGAATATAAAGAAAAGTTTTAATCTAAAATATTCTTAATTGTAAGCTTTTCAATAATTAAAAATGTGTAAAAATTTAATTTCAAAATTCTTACCTCATCTAATCCATACAATTTATACCAATAATCAATTGATATTGCAAGACCAACTTTTAATGATCTGAAAAAAAGAATTGATAATAAAATCTAACATAATTGAAATATCTAACAAAAGACTTTTAAAATGATTGATTTTAATAAAAGCATCTGCATAAAAAAATTCAAAAAAGTAATCTGATATTCATATGTATTTTTTAAATAAAACATATAAATTTATTTTATAAGAATAAACCTTTCAATAAGATTATTAAAAAAATGTCACTAGTAACTTTTGTTATTACGTATAATAAATTTTAAAATTTACAAACCTGAAAAAACGACCAATCCCTGAAATTGTAACATCAACTTGTCGTTTTTCAAATGAATCTAAAGACTCATAATATGCAAAAGGTGTAGCAGCAATAATTCCAAAGACAGCATATTTAATATTCTGCCTCCAAAGTTTTTTGTTTCCAGTTTTGGAGGCCGATTGAAATTTTCTAGAGAAAGACAATTGAATATTCTTGGTCTTAAATACCCTTTTGGTAGCTCTTGTTGCATAGTTAATCATACAATAAGTAGTGTAAAACATTTCTAAACAGGAGAAAAAACAAAATACATTAGATTTCAATTTATATTCTTTACAAAGAAGTTATTTTTGTTTATCTGAAAAAAAATTAAAAACAAAAAAAAAAAAAACTGCATATAGAATTCTAAACCTAGTAAAAAAATTCAACCAGTTAAGTATGTAATTTTATTTTAAAGCTTCTAGACAATGATTTAATAAGACTGATCTTCCCATGTACCTTTATGGCAATTTTAAGGTATCATAAGAAAAATAGTCAAGATTATTCAACATATTTTTGTTTCACAACTAAACTTCAGTATTAGTGATAATAGCTATACAGACCATATATTAATGTATTAATTCAAAAATTTAAGAATATATTTTTGTGTATGTGTGCAAATTAGCATAAAGTGTAAATCAATATTGATGTTAGGAAATTTGTATCAAGAATACTTTTTTTAAAAAAAAGCAACCTTATCAAGAAGAGGCTAAAACTTTTGGGAGAAGCCACAAGTATGTTCAGAAAATCACTGGAAAATTTAAAGGTGATATACTGATTGAAAATAAAAGTGGAAGAGGAAGGGAAGGTATTCTGAGTGATTGATCTTAAAATATGTGCATTCAAACTTGCTTCAAAAAGCTTCTCAAATCATTGATAGAAATGTAAATGCTGAAACTTTGAGAAGGGTAATTTAACATGCAAGGTATAAAAATTGAATTACTAAAAAGATATTGTTTAACAACTTGCAAAATCAGGAAAAGCACCAACATCTCATTAATTGAAGACAAATAACTTTCGGAAGAAAGTTGTATTCAGTGTTGAAAGTAAATTCAACATTTTTGGATGCAAGGACAGATTTTGGGTCTAAAAGTGGTAATGAAGATAAACTAATAATTTTAGTGCATTTAACAAAAATAAACTGAGATTTATGGTGTAGCTAAAAATGATGAATATGAATCTTCTATAAAAGTGGTTTATTGAACTACGAGAGGGGACATGACTTCATTACCAACAGTGTAGCATCGTGTTCTGGCTTCAATTCTAGTTCTGGTGGTTCATGACCCACGCAGTTACAAAAAGGAGCAGTCCTAGAATGGGAGTTCACCAACTAGGTACATTGGTAGCTAAGTACTTAACATTAGTAGTGAATGCCCCTCAACCATATAGAAAAATTAATCACTTTGGATCCAAGAAAATGTATGATTTATAGTTAACATGAAGGAAGCTATGTCATGATTTAAAGTCGAATGGCTTCTACTGAAAAAAGAAATTTAATTTATAGAGATGGCTTATTTGATTTACATGGATATACTTCACAACAATTAAAAAGAAATTCCTAAAAATTGATTTTAGTAGATATTTTATATTTTAGCATAATTCCAAACACATGGCAGTTAATATTGAATTGTGTTGTTTCTTGCCTAGTATACAAAAGTTTTATACACAGAAACACACCAGAATCCCCCGATATTAAGTCATAGTAAAACTGTACATCATATGAGAAAAAGTAGACCAAAAAATAGAAAATTAGAAACAAAGCTCATTTAAAACAGTCGTAAGAAGAATGGGATAAAATATCTTCAAATGCTGCCGAAGAGTTGGATGAACTCTCACAGTTAAAGAATGTTTATAGGACTTTACAAAAGCTGAAGGTGATGCACTTAAATATTGACATTTCCTTTCTATGTGAGGTATTGCAAAAATGGCATTTGTGTATTCTCACCTTTTTTAAGTAAAAATCTACATATTTATTTAAAATGCTTCTAAAATTTTTAATTCCATAAATTTTTTGATAATTTTTACTTTAAATTATGCTATTTGTTATAAGAAAAACTGAAAATATGTTTGTACTTCTTTGCAATATGTTATTTATACAGGAAGTTATATTTATCAAGTAAAAATAGTATATTCTCAATTTTTTTTATCTATTTTATACAAGCATACGTTGTTATCAATACAGCAGTTAGTTGGCATAAGGTCATTTGTTTACAAGCACAAAAATTATTTTTTCAACTTATTGTTAATAGCAAAGCTTGCTAATACAAATATACTACTTAAAAAATAAACATATATATTAATATAAACATATCATTCATGTTTTTCTGTTATCACAAAATTCAGATTTTACATTCTACTGCTGTGAAGACATAAATGATACCTAAAAATGAACATCTTAAATTGAAAGTAATTTTATTTATATTTAATTGCACATATCTGCATGCTATGCATATCACTGCAGTTATAATTACATATATAATTTCAAAAGAGAAATTCTCATTCATTGCATAGTAATTATATTGTGATTTCAGAATACCTATACTACGATAGCCTTCCTTAAAACTATTAAACATTAATAGCAATAAAACTAAGATTACGCAGAGGATTAAATAGATCCTCTGGATGTGAAACCAATTATGTATGAAATTATATACTTTTAATATGTTTAAAACAGGTTTTCCTCATTTAATATCTAATATTTTTAATAATATTATGAAACGAAATGATAACGAGTAAAATTGATGATATGATATTAAGGATTCATACAATTTACTTACATCTTGGTGATCACATACTATTTGATTATTAAACAAAATTTAAAATATAAATTAATTATTAAAGTTCATAGATTCTCAGAAAAAAAATCTAAGCTATGCGTTACTTTCAAAGACTCAAAGTTAAAACTAAAAGATGAATTTCCTTAACAAGAACTTTTATCCTTATAACTGAATAAATTATTTACCTATCAGATTCTAAGGATCTTTGAAATACAACTTTGAAATCAGTTAAAACTTACGAAACAAGCAAGTGAAAAGGAATGGAAAAGATTAATATTATTTAAATTGCTCAATATTCAACAAATTTAACTCTACTCTAAACAGACCAACGCTCCTTCAGTGTCAAATCGAAACTAAATCATTTCAAAAGCATGGATGATGCCGTAACAGTTAACAGTTTAAAATTCAAAACACAAGCTTTCTTTGTAAAGGCGAGTTCTAATCTTCAAAAAAGCACGCAAATACTATTTCTTCTATTTTTGTCTCGCAAATATTCTAGTAAAATTGTATGAAGGACTAGAAATGGTAAATCTCTCTTTAAAAAAATTGATAAGAGAATAATTTTAAGCTTTTTCAACTGAACTGCAATCACTGCTTTCCACGATTGTTTACAAGAATCATGCGTTTGTGGAAGCTGCTGCGGACTCAGCAATCTGTACTTGTGATTACTATGTAGTGTTATATTAGGTCACGTTGTAGAGTAGGATTGAACGTGATTTTGTTAAAAGGACTCAATGGAATAAAAATGGTATCTACAATGGTGATTAGATGATACAAACTTTTAAAACGTTTGTAAGATATTTCTGAAATAATTTTTTGCATAAATTTTCTAATCATATTTCTTGCATTACCAACGAAGACTTATAATAACTATGGATTGTGATAGTATTACAAACAAATCATTACAAGTAAGTATTATTATTATAAAATATTTAAGAATGAATTTCTCTAATAGTTGAGCATCAGACGTTATTTTGTTTGAGAATTCAGAATAATACGATTATGTTCTGAATTTTGTGCTTTATCTAAAATTTGATTTTTGATTGCTAAGTTCTTATTTTATGTTAATGGTATTTCTCTCTAATATTTGACCCTGTAGAACTTGTATTACATTTAGATTATGTTCGGTAAAATGAAAGAAAAAAAATATTGTTATATTTAAAGGAAAGATCTGCAGTAATTTGCAATAGTTTCAAACTTTTATTTGTGTGACAAATTTCTTAAATTTGGAATTTTAGAGATGCTATTTTGTGTGCCTTCTTCATCTGATTGCAGTTCAAAAATATTAGAAAAGGCAAGAAAAAAAACCAGCTCTTGTATAGTTTTAAAAAAAGTATTAATCTAATTAATTACTTGAATTTTCTATTTTGAAAATTTATAGTTTACTATAAAAATTAAAGAGAAACATTTTTATTTCATGCAAGAAAAATGTTAGTTCTGAATTAAGAAAAATATGAATTATTGTACAAGGCAAATTTATTTATATATAGGAAAAATTTTTTTTCCATTTTTTATTCTCTTGCCTGCAAATTCTGTAGATCCTTCTTCTATACAACGATCTCAGATGTTAATTTTGGTAATTGGTTATTTTTGCCTTTTATTTTTTAAAATTAAAATTGGTTCATTTTGTTGCTTTTATTATTACATCATTTAAAAGGAAGTTTAAAAATATATTAAATTATTTCTCAGTATTAAATTTATCTCTTGTGATATTACTCAATAAGGTAACAATATCTTCTTAATAAAGTAAAATTTATCTGTGGAAATATCCTTATTAGATAATGATAATAAAATTTTAATTTTATTTATTTGGATAAATTATTTAATATTCATTTTTTGAGGGATCATAACTTTTATCAAATTCATTGTATTTAGGAAGAAGAAATACAAGCTATGTCTTCTATCTATGATTCAGAATGGCAATTGGAAGATCCTTTCAAAAACAATTCTTTTAGCATAAAAATTTCTAATTCTTCAGGCAATAGTGTATTTTTCAAAGTAAGTATTTCAATTTCAATTTGCCCTTTTTATAAATTCCGGTACTTATTTTTTAAGTTGTCAATCTTTATTGCCAAATTTGAAAGCATCACCAATGAGTTGCTAAATCACCAGTAATGGCAAACAACAATGATTATTTAAAAAATTTTGCAAACCTTAACTGCCTTCTGCCATTTTGTTGGTTTCACAGAAGATCATTAAGCTCTTTTTCTGTTCTGATTTTTTGACTCGTTAAAATTATTATAATTTGGGATTTGAACAATTGGGGTGCAAAACATGATTTGCATTCTTATTTGTCAGAATTTATGTGGTGCAGACTTCATAAGGAAGATTATCATTTTATAGCCATTCTGAAAGGCATCAAAGAGTTCTGGCCACTTAAGTAAATTGGCTCAAGTTGGTTGGCAACTGTTGGCACATCAATGGTCTAATACATAAATACAATTTCTAAGACTTGATATTTTCATCTGGAAGAAAACAATATTAATATGAATTTCAATGAATAATTTCTATCTTTATCTGTACAAGATTATTCTATATATCCATGCTTTTAATTTCTATGCACTTATTTAATATAGCCACTGGAAAAAAAAGTGCTTAGTCTTTTGTTGCCAGTATGTTGTTCTTTATGAATAAGTTAATAATCTTTCTCAAGATAATGGAAAAGACTTTATTCTTCTAAACAAAACCAATTTTTGAATAAAACTAAAGGATGATATGTGTATTAAAATGCATCATAATCTGTCTATACTCTGTTCCACCCTTAACTGGTAGCACAGTAAATTCTACACCTGCCAAATTGCAGTCGTTATCGAGGGAACTGGGTTACTTTTAAGTACAATGTTACTAGAAATGCAAATCACTGGGGAAACGTTCTTGCAGATTTTTTGCCAAATAGTAAATATATTTAAATTTAAAATAATAATAAAGTTAATACATTATTATCATTTTAAATTGCAGAGATAATTCTTTCCTTATTTTTATTATTTGTTCAATATTATTTATTCATTATTTTAATAAATCATTCAAGTTATTTTATTTTGTTTCATTGTTTTTCAAAAGAAAATTTCAAGTCTTTCAATATTCTGTAAAGTTTGTTCAGCAAATGTTTTTCTCAAAGATATCTCTAGCATCTTTCACATCTTTTAAGACTATCTAATTTTGAAATCTCATTTCTACAAAAAAATGATTGGATTTTTAAACTAACATGGGATAATGTAAAATCATCATATTTTACAAGCCTTGAATGTTTACCTACTGAACCTGGTTGCTTCTTTCCAGGGGTACTAATAGAAACGTAAAATTATTATTTGTAAAACATCTGTTAGATGCAAAACTTTATTGGGGATTTAAATTATAAAATCTTGAGGGTTTTCTTCCTGGAGTCAAGAATAAACATTTAGTATGTTTCTGCATGCTGCATTTTTTATTGGTTTCCCCCGTCTTGAAGGTGTATTCACTGTAATCAGTGTTAACTTATTTTCAGAAGTGAATAGAAAAAAGTAACTTGAATAAATATTTAGCAATCTAAACTAATAATTATAGTTAGTTAACAGTATCAAAAATATAAACAGGTAAAAAAATGAGAATAAAAAAAATAAAAGTGATGATAACGCTTGTGAACTAAATGAAATTGTCGGGGGCATACAAGAAAAACGTGCCAAATATTTAACCTTGAAGATCAGTTCTAGTCAAAGTGAAATTCATTTTGTCAATCTTTCGATTTTATTCTTTCGCTTTATCTAGAAAATAACCACAGGTACGCCCTTCGAACTTCAGAATAATTTTAAATACATGCTGATAAAAAACTTTCTGTAATTTATGATATTAATTGTTGAATTTCTGCAAATTTTTATTTTAAAGTAAAAATTGATGGGGAATTCTTTCTCAGTGCGAAGCTACATATTTTCTGTTGTTTACAATACTGCAAATTTAGGGTGAAATAGAGTATAATAACATGGAAATTAATTCCTAAGAAATACAGCTTTCAAAAAGGATAATTGGGAATGTCAATATATACCATATTGGAACAGATTTTAAAATAGAAGAAGCACTAAATAATTTTTTATAATCAGTGAGCAATGCAAATTTCAGCATTATTTCGTATAATTTATGCTTCAATTGCATTTATCAAAATAGTGAAAGAAAACTATAAATGTTTCATTTAATATGGAATTTGTGATTGTTAATTTATTTCTATAGCAGAAGGACTTGATTATTATTAAAAGCTTTTCATGCTATGAAAAAAAAAAGAAAAAAGGAAGTCATAAATGTCTATTTGGAGAGAATATGCCATCTATTAACTAGCTCTAGTGAAATGAATTAACGCAGATAATTTAAAACAGATTAATTGTATTTAAGATTTGCTTATTTGCATCTTTTTATTAAATTTTGTACTTCTACTAATTTTTGTACTAAATTTAAATAAAATATACATAGTTCCATTTCTTTAGAGAAGGGGAAGAATATTTATCATTAATTTTTTTGAACAATTTTATTTCAAAGAATCTTTTTTTTCTTTTAAACCTTATAATGTTTTAAAAAGTTTTTTTTTTAAATAAGACAAAATAAATTATTAGAAATTTTTTCAGTGTATTAAAATTTTCTACTCTTATTTAGGTCACTTTACCAGAAGATTATCCATTAAACTCACCACCTCAATATTTAATAAGGTAAAGGATATTTATAAAAATTGAATTTTTAAAATGACATATTATTATTATTATTGAATTTATTGTTTATCTCAATAAAATATTTTCTCTTTTTATGTAGTGCACCATGGATGAGTAGAGAATTGAAAAATAGACTTATAGCAATGCTTGAAAATATATATTGGTAAGTTTAAGTAATTCATTTGTAAATGTAAGTTTAAAAAAAATTATGGTGAAAATGAAGTTTAGTATGCCTCTTGATACATCAAGGATGCTAATTCACCAATAACGATGATGGACAAGGTAAGCAAACACTTCTGGGGAATAGTTCGGTTACCATTTTCTGCAATATAATTATGATTTTTTTACTGATGAGTATTGTTTTTTTTCCGACTGGCTGTGCCACTCTGTTGGGAACAGAGCAAAGGTCAGAGCATGTGATGCCTTCGGCATCTGCAGAAGGCACCGGGCAGAATTGTTTAACTTAAAATAACATCCTACGGCTTCGCTAGCAGCGTGAGTGTGAGCCTATTAGCTTCACTACCACATTGAACATAAGGTCTGAGAGGATAACAGGAACAGTACATAATGAAAAGATGTGAAAGAATGGAGAAAGAAGCAATCAAACCATTCTCCATACAAAATTTCAAACAAGCATCCTATCCTAACTTCATCAATTCGTAATATATATTTATATATATTCCACTCACTCTTCATCCATTCAGTAGGTTCAAAATACTGTCTTCCATTCCATTTATTTGACATCCATTCATGCACAATTATCGACATAACAAATTATCAAGGAAACCAACTGTTAGAAAAGTATTACCAAAACTGCAAAGAATTCCATTGCATCTGACTTTTAAAGTAAGAATGCAGTTGATTTCGTAAAATACGAAATAACGATTTTTTTAAAGGGCATATTCTCAATTTAAAATTGCAAAAGAATAAAGATTTTCTATTTTTATTCACATTAAGAATAAAACTGCAGTGTCTTATTGATTGTAAAATAAATTAAATTATAATAAAGAACAAAATTTAAAACTGATCAATATTCTTCATTATTTTTAATTTAACATTTTTCATAAAATAGACATAGTTCAACTCAACCATAGTTAAAAGGAGCAAAAAGCATAGCATTAGGGTTGCTAGAAAAGTGTTCCACTTGGGTTGAAAAACTCGGGGGGCTTGCTAATCTTCACTTTAATCAAAATTACTTATAGAGTTTTTTTATATAACCATATTTTAATAGTTTGTGCTAAAGGTTCTCTTTCCAAGATAGGAAATTAGTTAAGAAATGTTTAGGCCGTTGTATTATTAGATAACATGATTTCCAGAATGTTTAGGAAAATAATTGAATTTACATTACTCTTTGTCAGGAATGTATGCAAATTGTGTATTTTGTGAACATATATTCATAAGCATATTGTATGTTTTATATGCAAAATTAATAAATCCTGTGTTAAAATATGAAAAAATAATTAATGATTAAAAGACATTAAATATTAATGTTCATTCCTAATAAATTCAGAGTAATTCTTCACAAAAGTGAAGAATTACTCTGAATTTATTAGGATGGTAAAGCTGACACTATTGAAAGTTTTGAAAATAAATGTTCAGATATATTCATTTTAGACAGTATTTATTAAAAAAAATTGTAACACTATTACATCTTTTAATGAACATTAATATTTAATGTCTTTTAATCATTAATTATTTTTTCATATTTTATGAACTAAAGATTAAAGTTAACACCTAATCTTTTTTCCCAATTAAATTGCATTTATTTTCATTATATTTGTTCTCTAATTTCAGTGAGAATATTGGAGATTGTGTTCTTTACCAATGGGTAGTAAAAATACAAGATTTTATTGACGGAGAAATTACTGAAAATAGTAGTTCTGATGATTCCAAAAATTTGATTGATTATGAAGATGTGAATGCTAGCCAGATAGCATTGAATAGTACATGTGAATTATTAGGTAAAACAGGGTTTAAAAATAATTTATTCATTATGTTTGTATTAATTTTATGCTAACTTAATAAGCAATACATAATAATGAATAAAGAGTTAATACTGAAGAAACTTTCTATTTTGTTCTAATATGTTATATTTAAACAAACACTATATAACTTTTATCTTTAGTTTTTTATGTATTCATTAGCTGAACAATTTATCAGCAAAATATAAAGGAATAAAAAGAATATAAATTTTGATTCCTTCCTCTTAGTTTTCAAGAATTTATTACTTAAATTGCTTACAATAGTTATGACTATTATTTTAATTATAGGCAATTTGCATTTGCCAAGCAATGATGAAGAGTTACCTCCTATCACCCATGGTGAAATAATACAAGATAAAAAAAGTGTCTTTCAAGGTCATGTTGCAAAGGTTGTTTCTGTAGAGCAGGTAAGAACCATTTAAATGTCATTTTATTTAATCTTACATCTTTAAGTTTGATGATTTATTTATTAAAACAAATTAAAGTAACATTTTTTTTATTTATAAAGATTTTGATTTCTTAGGATGGCTTTATAGGTGAAATTTAAAAGAGCATTCCTATAAGAATGTGAAAAACAGAAAAAGTGTATTATAACTATCCAAAAATAACCATTTGCAAGGACACATTTAATATTGGATATTTCAATATATAATCATTTAATATTGGATATTTCAATTAAGTTATACAATTTTATGTAGAAATAATTTAATTAAATACTATTTTTTCTTTGTTCTGTGATTAATACTAAGAGTTATTCATATTTTTGTAAATTCTGTCAAAAAATTAACAATGGGATTATTTTTCATTCTAGATGTCATAATTTTTTTTTAAAATTGTAATTTCTGTTTGTGTATTCACTTTTCAAATGATTGATAATTAGAAGAAGTGGAATAATGCTTATAAAGCCAGAAGTTTCGATTGATATATAAAGTTTTTATTATTACAGAAGCATATCATTAATCTTTATTATTTAATGATTCAATCATGTAGTGAACTATTTTTAATATATAATTGTTTGGTCATGCTAGTACATCATAGTGAATATGCTTTCTCATTTTCATTTGAAATGTTAGTTATAATAATGTATAATATTATAGTTTAAAAACCACATGAAATAAATATAGATAAAAAAAAAAGACATTAAGTGCAATTCATATATAAAATGCAATTTTATTAGAAAACTAGGTAGTTATTGGTGATCCAATGGTTTGCTCGAATAACTGGAATCGGTTGACAAAAATTTCAATTACATATTTTGTGCAAGAATGTTTTAACAATGAGGCCTTTCAAGCTTTGGAAACTTTTACCACAAATATGGGCCTTACCATCAACAAAAAATAATACCAAACTTATGAAATTCATCCCCTTAATTTTAAATCACAGTATTTCTCTGTGTATTAATGGTCATACCTTGGCACTGTGATTAATGACAATAATAAACTCCAAATTGCAATTGGCAGAATAAAAAGGGTTAATAAATGTTTCTTTGGATTGAAAAAATGATTAAAATACAACTTAATCAGTCAAAAAATTGAACTAAGAATTTACAAGACTCTTATTATTCATGTTCTGCTCTATGTAAATGAAACTTAAACTCTTAACTTGGACACTCAGCATTCTTTGAGCATGTTCAAAAGAAAGATTGTTAGAACTATCTGTGGCCTAGCTCTACAGAAGGGATGTTTGAGAACTAGATTCAATTTTGAATTATACAAACACTATAAGCAACCACAGATTACACTGGTTATATAGTGCAACAGGTTAAAATGGTTCTGCCATATCTAGAGCAGCCCTGAAAACAGTGCTCTCATAATACTCACTTTTATTAATCCTATGGATCTCTAGCCAGTGGAAACCTCAATTAGATGGCTGAATGATGTGGGAAAATACTGGAGTGTTCGGATGATAAAGAACTTGAAGGGTGTTTCGGGGGATAGAAAACATTAGAAAGTAGGTGTGGCTGAAGTAGCTAAAGCAGATGCAGATTACCCTAGGCCCAAACTTGCAATCTGAGGGTTTGTAGCCAAGTAACATCTGCAAAGTGGCACTTCGGTCCAAGGGATATTATCTGGCTTATAAAACTTTCACCACTTACTCTTCTATCAGTGAGTCGGTGGTTAGACAAATGATACAAATGCGTGAAGTGTATGGTGAATATGTTTGTGAATTGGTGGCGATGTTGGTTGTCATATTTAATGTGTCTAATGACTTTTGCTGCTGGTAAAGGACACCACAACAGTGCACAAAGGTTGCTGTTTCAAGGTCCCAGATCACGTCCAGATCACCATTGATGCAGATGAGGATTGCCCTAGGCCTGAACTTGTATTCTGAGAGTTTATAGCCGAATAACTTGACTGTTAGACCAAAAGTGGCACTTCAATCCAAGGGATGTCATCTGGCTTATAAAACTTGCACCACACAACCAAGTTCTGCAAGGGACTGTTGTGTTTAAGATGTTTTAATGATCTCATTGGTAAAAAATTTCTAGAAATATGTACTAGGAAAATATGTACTAGGAATTTTTTCAACTTTCAGTTTATATTTTTATATATTTAATTATATCACAGGAAAAAGTATTAATATTTAAAAATGAGTGTGTTTTAAAAAATTTCACTGTTACTGTATTCTGAAATTAAACACTAATTTTAATTCTAAATACAGTAAAATGCGAAAAGTAAGCTGGATCATGATATCTTGGTCATCAATAATTAAAAAAAAACCTTTACTCCTGAGCATTTTTAAGTAACCTTGAAAAAGCTTTCAGTTTCAAATCATGTACAAAATATATTATTGTAAAATATGCTTGGATATTTTTTAAAAAATAGAATACTGTTTTTGTGTATTTAGGATGAGGAAAAAATATTTTTTGTGCTGTATTAATTTGAGGAAGTGAAGAAAAAAAAATTGCATTACTTTTAATTCGCTAAAATTTTGAAACAGTCACCCCAAGATGCTAATTTTTTCCTCCAAAGTATTTATGTCCCATGTTTGTAGGATAGACCAAGGTCAAGTAGTTTGGCCTGTAGAATCTTTTTGTATACTATATTATTAGTCGAGAAGAAAGTAAGTTCGTTTTGCAGCATTTTTGTCTCCTTTTTTCACAAAGTGTGTATTTTTCTTATTTCTTTTCATGACAAATATTGACTGAAAAGTATGATTATGTTACTGATGTTTAGAAAAGAATTTACATTTAAAAATAACTTATTTCTACATGACAACTATTGGTAAACTGTCAGATTATCTTTCTATGTTCTTTTTATTTGAAAATTTTTAAATGTGAAATTAATGATAAATGTACTTATTTGAGATTATTTAATTTTATATAAAAATTGCAGGTTTCATTTTTGTTATCAATATTTAATTTACTTCATAAAATTGGTTTTTTTTGTCATATAAATCCCAGTAAATAACTTATATAGTTAACATATTGTATTTTTGAATGTTAAGTACATTTCCATTATTGAGGCCTCAGCGAGAAACCTGCTAAATCTTAATGATAACTTTCAGAAAAATGTAATAGCTTTCTCAACATTGTATGTTCATAATAACAAGAAATACCAACATTCAATCTTGGGGATGATTATGGTCCCAAAAGCAGAAAAATAGCCAATATTTTATATTGATTTCTTTATATGAATTGATTTTAGGTAAAGAAAATTTTAAGTAAATTAAAAGAAAACAGGAAAATAGCCATTGCTACTCATAATATTCTTGCTTATCGGTAAGTAACAAATTTGTTTTGTTTTTTCCACTGCTTGATTTTAAACTTTTATAGTTTTTGATTCATTATATTAACTTTTTAATAATTATTATTATTTCATGTCTAACAAATTGTTAGCACATTTAAACAAATATTAACTTGAGTGATATAGTATAGAATAGCTACATAAATGCTAAATTGAAATAGCATATATTTTGTTTATTTCGATTTGACATATTAATTACTCTGTTATGAAAAAGTCATTAATTTAGCTTATTTATTACTTTTATTATTATTTTGCTCTTTTCTATTATATAGCTCTTGTTGGCTTAGCAAAAAACTTTCTTAAAAAGGGTGAAAATAGGTTCGGATTTTTTTTTTCTTTCTAGTTTTGAATTCCCCCCCCCCCTATGTTATATTATTCAACATTTAAATTTTGTATTATGTTTATTTTGTATAAATCATCAGATTTTTAAGTCTAAATGTTTACAAAATAGATATAAATAATTTCTAACCTTTTTGTTTTTAATTTGATAATATTTTGTCAATCTGCTTAGAGTTTTATTGTATAAGATTTTAACTATATTTTATAACAAGGCATAATTTTTTTCTTCTTTTTCCAAAGTTTGAAATACTTCTACAAAATTTAACATCTTAATTCTTTTTTAATTGCTAAATGAAGCTCTTATGATTTATTTTTTTGCATATATAATTTTCTTGCATTCCTAAAGAAAGTAATGAGGTTGTGAAAAAATTCACCCTTTTTAGAGAATCAAAACTTTTCAGACCTCCTTGAGTTAAAACACACACACAAACACATTATTATTATTATTATTACAATGATAGAAAAAGACATTGTGTTAAAGGATCAGATTTTTAGTATTTGTTTTTAATTCCAAATTTGTTGCATTATCTCAAATTTATGATGGAATATATTTAAGGGAAATTTGTCTGTCTTTGTCCATATGGAAATGGTGATTGAAAAACACAAAGAGCATAGTAAATAAAATTTAATTTATAATTTTATCAATAGAAATATAAATTAAATTTCAGATAAAATCTTTTAATAGAGTGACATGTGCATATATATAAACACTTCGACTAAAATGTGTAATGACTTGAAAATATGAAAATTTCAGATTGCAGTCTTAAGCAAATCTCTTTTGAAATTCAGACCCAGTGTTTTAGAAGTGCATATCTAAAATTTGCATCCAGTTTTCTTTATTGTAGGATGAAATGCAAATCATGGAATATTAAATCACTAGAATTTATAGGATATGGAAAAATGGTACTCACATTTGTAGGATTTATCATGTTTTTCATGATTTTGCCATCTATTTCCTAATAATATTTTCAGAGACTCTTATAGGAGAGCTGTAAAAAATGTGCTGCATTAGCTGAGTACATGAGGAATTCGTAGGAACACCCCAGCTAATTTTAAATTTATACAATTTTACAATATTATTACAGGGGACATTTATACTTCATGAATTACTACAATTGGCTACTGAGATTAAAGCCAGCCTAACTGAGTGAGAGCAGATATGACTAATAATAGTTGTTAAATTATAATTTTCTTTTGTAGTTCAACTTTCTACTTTGAAAGTTTGAAAATGGGATGAATATCATCACTCTGTAGTGAGTACTGATTGCTTATTTGCTATCTTATTTATTTTATATATAGCTTTCAGTAACTCTGAATAGCTTCTTATATAAAAAAAAGACTGATTTTTCAGTGTATAATGCATTAAAGAAGTCTCAAAAGCTCTTATTGTGATGAAAAAAAAAAAAAAAAAAACCAAGGAAAATTTGCATTGGAATGGCAAAGAAATCTTGTACTATTTTAACATTCTTTAAAACTTACAGATTTCTTTTCCAGTGATATTGAAATTTTGGATCGCAGGTTAGACTACTTTCACCACTCCTCCTGTTTCAGTGATGTTGCTGTGAATTTTGAAATAGAAATTTAAGATAATTTGATTTCTCATCTTATCTAAGTAATTAAATTGACTTATTCGCATGCAGAAAAAATATGAAAGATAGTAATTTTTTTCTCTTTTTTTTCTTCAATAGACACAGATTTTTTTAGGTCAAGAAGTATAGCATTTTTCTTTTCTTTATCTCTGCTGCTCAATTTTTTTTAATTTATACTTTTGAATAATTACATTACTTTTTTTTCCAAAATATTTTATATCTAAATGAGATTTCTATCATTTATCTTTTATACTACTTTTTCTAATGTTTAATAGGTAGAATTTACTTATAATTAGATTAGTTTCTAGAATATATAGAATAGTTTTCTTTCGGCTAAATAATTTTCTCTGTATGAAAAAAGATAAAAGTTTTATTAATTTAGCATTTTACTTGCTTCTTGGAGTTTGATCTCTTTCATATTTATAAAAATCAAATTTGTAACCAATTTTGAAATTTTTTTCTAATATATTTTTGAAATCTTGTACAATTATGTCTTCCAATTAAAAATATATTTTACTGTTTTAAGAACCTAATTATTACATTAGTGGATTTTTTTGTTACATTTTGATTCATAGGAGAGATTCATAGAACATTTTGGTAGTGAAATGAATTACAAATTTCCATTATAATTATTCTAATAAGTTGTAAAAGATTTTAAAATTTAAATAAATATCAGGTAATTTTAAAAAGTAAAATATTTTTTGTAAAAATATCTTTTAATTTGAGAAAAAAAAATCTTAGCAAATGCATCAAGAAAATAAAATGGAAAAATTGTAAAAACTGAACACAATAAGTCATGATAAATATCATAAGGAAGTACATTCCTCGACATTTCTTAAATATTAAAGTATGCTATGAAAAAGATTAAAATTGCAATAACTTAGAAGTTTTCATATCTGCAGTGTATTTACAATTTTGCTTTGTTCAGATTTAGGGTGATTTTTTTAAAATCTAATATTAAAGAAAGTATGATTTTTTAATTTTTAAATAAAAGCACGATTGAAAGAATGAGTTTTATGGCATACTTATATAAAGCATGATTTTCAACGTTCTTAATAATTATTCTGTTACCATTCTTAATATAATTTTAATTTGATTATTGAAGAAACAACTTTTGTACTGACATGTTTCTTTTAAAGAGTTATCTGAAAATCAATATATAATCATCAAACTGAACCATTTGTTTTATATTTAATATCAGTATTAACTTTTTTCAGATTTGAAAACTCTTTGTTCAATGAACACTTGATTGTGATTTCTCTGAAATAAGGGTGAAGTGAAGGTGGAGTCCATATTTTACTAGCTAATATCTAGAAAAATAACACTAATTTTAAATTAAAAAGAATAGTAGAAATAAATAGCTGAGACAACAAAGTCTAATAAAAAGCAACACTCTTCTTACTCATTGAATCTCTCTGGGAAATAAAAACTCAAAAAGTGATAGATATGTTTCTAAAACAAACAATACTTAATAATCATTTTTTAAGTTTTTTTTAACTTGATAAACCTTATGAAAAAAAAAGAAGAAAAAAAACAACAATGAAAGGGCTTTTCCCCCCTCATAATCAGCCAACTTATTAGAGCATCTATTGATTGCGCTCACTCATAAAATTGCATTACTAATTATCTTTTAATACAATTGTACCAAACTTTTAATAAAAATTCCAGTATTTCTTTATCTATAGGGACTCATAAGAAAAAAAACCAATACACATATTTTAAAACCTTTGCTGTTATTCCTGATAGCATCATTTTTGAAGACTACAAATTCTTAATAATGCTTCTTTCAATAATATTTTTTTTTATTTCTAAATATTTCACATTTATGGCTGTATATTACTTATTCACCAGTTCATTAACGAAAAAGTTACATGCTTTTCTTAGCTTATTCACCCCCTCCCCTTTGACCACAGTGTAACAATCCATGAATCTTTGTGAGTGCACTTAAAATGCAGTTAGTGACTGTTTTAGTTTATCTACCTCTGCACATTTAAACAGCTTGAAAATTTAATTAAATTACACTGTGTCAAAGCAATATAAAGGTTATTTCGGGATAGACCTCATAATTTTTGATGGGCTTAACATCTTAACCATCCTCCTCCAAATTTTGGTATCATAAAAATGGGAGGTTATTTGGCTTTGTTGACTTTTTCATTCACTAGACTATTTTGCATGCCAATTCTTTGGTGGAATTGGGTTTCTATCCTATAACTTGTGACCTGGAAAATTAATTCTCAACATCTAGCAACTGTGGTTCTTTAGTAGTTTGAAAGAGAATTTATTTAATGGAATTGCAGGCACGTATTCAACAATATGTCAAATTGTGACGTAAACTGAAGAGCACTATACATAAATATTTTTTTAAGGTCAGTGAGAAGATATTCACAATGTAAGTAATGTTACATTCGGTAGTGTTTTTTATTATACTAATTAAATGTATATGGGCTTTTTTTTTGACTTATTCTTATCGGCAAAATAAAATTGTATTTAAAGAGTATTCTTTACTTGCTTCAGTATATCTTTTTTTTTTTGTGTGTGTGTGTGGATTTAATTAATCTCATTCATACATCTTTCAGAATTAGTTTAGGACCCGATTCATTAATTCAAGATTGCGATGATGATGGTGAAACACGGGCTGGATCTATACTTTTGCATTTACTAGAGGTAAAAATAGTTAATATTTATGCATCCTTTCTTTAAACCAAATTTTGATTTGAAATAATTTTTTTAAAATGTAATATCTTGTTTTTTATTAATATACATTATAAAAAATTATTATGGTACTGTAAATTTGTTCTGGCATAAAAGATAATTTCTTTTTCCTTCTTGTTTTCTTTTCTTTTGTAATTTCATCCTGAAAAAATTAGATTATTGTAAATAGTTTTATCTTTCTACATATTAATAATATTCTTCCTCTGAGTTAAACGCAATTTGCTAAATTTACATACTACATGAATGGCAAAGTAGAAACTGCTAGAGTGGTCTCCCTGAAATTTTCTTGCATTCACTGATATAAGATTATTACCCTTTACCCACATAAAGTTATGGATAGTATTTAGCAATTGAATTGGACCAAATTCTGAGAAAAATGGGTAGTTTGATTTTTACTTTGAGAGTTGTGTGTTTTATAATGTAGTAAAGTAAAACTTGTACTTCACATTTCTAACTGCAGGTCATCAGCAAACAATAGTTATAAAAAAAGCCTAATAGCATGCAATATTTTGAGATTAATCGCTGGAATGCAGATAATATATAAGTGCCAGTATATTAAATATGTATTTTTTTTTTGAAATCAAAATATTTGATGAATTGGGTTAGATATATATATAAAAGAAAGTCTTAAATTGTGTTAGTTATAATTCAAGAACGGCTGTTCCGATTTTAAGGATATTTGTTCTTATTTGGATTCGTCTCTGCCCCGAAAAGCAGAATAACAATTAAAAGATCAAGGGGAAAGTTAGTTGTGCTCTTAGAGGTATTTGTTTTACCAAAAAAACAGTTTGTAACCAAATTTCTGTGAAATAGCCAAATGTGACACAAACAACAGCAATAGTGTTTCCAATCGTAAGGTTTCGATGAAAGATGCAGCAAATGTACACATATATATTTTCATAAACAATACAGGCAAAAAAAAATTAATCGGAAAATATTGAAAGTAGGCGATGGTAAACGTACTGCAGGAAAAGATCAACGGAAACGAACACGAAAGATCGAATTACAATAATATAAAAAAATACAACAATGTAAACCTGAACAAAGTGCCACAAAAAATTATCAACCTCACAGAATACCAAATGGTTTTATGTCAAAGCTTTGTCCACACAATTAACCTAAAAGCAATTTATTTACAGTGTGTTGTTGAAATAAAACAAAACAGCATACCAAATTCAAAATCTTTCTGCTGAAACAAAATCAAGTAGAGATTGCCCTGGAGGGGCCCTCCAGATCAGGGGCAATAGAAAACAAAATACAGCCCTCTCTCGATTCATCAGCGGACATATTAAAGGCCTCACTTTTCACCTGGAACAAAAGTATTTCCCGGACTGTCAATGGTGTAAGAGTACTCTAGCTTCTCCCACTCACATTTTAAATTGCCTAAATTTTACAAAGCATGATATACTCAAAGACAGTTTTATTTATGGACTTTTTGGAAACATTGGATTTTATATAGATGGTCTAGCACTGCTGGGCATCTGGGATTAGTAACAACACAAAATCAAGCCTGTATCATCGAAAAGGCATGTGTCGACAACCAGAACATGCATGAAGTTTCAACACCAATTAGGGAATGCAATACAGACAAGAAATTTTTAATTTCCTTTATGTTTTATTTAATTCAAAAGTATTTCCGAAAGATCGATTTTTTAACAATGAAACAGACACTAAGAAAATAAACAAATTCGTTTGAAATAACCAGTCTAAAACACGTTAAGCCTAACCTCATTAGCATAGGGGAAAAAACAAATTGAAGTCTTACTTATTTGAGGTAGGAAAATGATCTTTTTTGGCTTTAAAGTTAGTTTTTAATTAATAAAAAATTAACCAGAATAAATAGTAGCTCATGTCCTATTCTAGACTATAAGTCATCTCTGCGCTAAATTTTGCGTGATTGATTAATATCATCTGTGCATCCAGTAAACAAGGTACTACTGCTGTTCATTTTGCAATAAGTATTAAAAAAATTTTTAATTAAAGCAAAAAAAAAATTTTTTCTTTTAGCTACTTGATGTCAAGGATGTTGTTGTAATTGTTTCTCAGTGGTATGGAGGTATACATCTAGGACCTGATAGATTTAAAGATATCAATAATGCTGCTAGAAAAGCATTAATTGAAGCAGGTTTTATACAAGAGGTAAGAAAGAAAATCTGAATATTTCTCCTGCATTAATAAAAAAATTCCCTCTCTATATATAAATAAATGCAAAATTTCCTCTCTTTCAGAAAACCAAAGGAGGTGAGAGGAAACGCTAGAAGCCTGTGATAAATTTCAATGTGCTTTTTTAACAGTAAGATTTTAATTTTTAAAAATAAATATTTAAATAATTTGTGTTAAAAATGTCCATGAAATTCATATTTAGTTATTTTGGTTTTTCAAATCCTTTAACAAACCCATTTATTGTTTTACACATATTTAAAAAGTTTAATTAATTTTCTGCTAGAATATATCTCAAAAACAAACAAATGTTTGGAATTGCGAGTTTCAAGATTTAATTTGGGAAAAAAAAAAAAAAACTAAATGCATAGATATTTTGCTAGTCACATAAAAACCCATGTTATCCATTTCTGTACTTAAAAAACAGATTTTCTGGATGGGGGAGTTGTGAGGGAAATTTTTGAGCCCTAGTGCATCAAAAATAGCTTTGATAAAGTATGTAAGTGATAAACTATTTATGGCTTCCAAAATATAAATTAAAATGAATGACCAAATATTTGAAGTTTTATTATATGAGTATGTGGGGCTGGCTTTCTGGCACAGAGGTAGCACATCTTCCTCGTGTTCTGGGAGTCCTGGGTTCAGGCATGATTGTTCTTCTTTGATCTGTGAGATGTATGACTGTGCAAGCAAATGGGATACTATTGGCCCTAGTTGGTGTTACTTCCGGCTTAAATCTGCTGCTGTATCAGCAGGGTGCTTGCCCATGGCAAGTGCATAATTAACAACATCTACAATACCGAAGTCGACTTTTGTATTATGGTCATGTTTCCCAGCTACTGGCCCTAGCATTACAGGTTCTTATTGCGACCTTCAATTGATACAAGTATATAATACTTTTCATCAATGAGCAGCTTGAAAAGTTACTGAATTACAATACAAAGGAAGCAACAAGTATAACTGAAATTTGCATTTTATTTCAAATAGATTGTTATTAATAGCTAAAGAAAAATTATCTACAAGAGTATGCACCAACCAGATTCTGGCGACTAGTGGAAATATTTGCATTTTTAAATCTCTTACATACATGATTTTTATACCATGCTCTCTGAACATGTTTAAAAACAAAAAGCTTGTAGTAATGCAGACATTTTTTAGGCACAGGATTTTATAGGCTTAGAAATGCACATTAATTTTGAATGTGTATTCTGTAAAAACATTATTTTTTTCAAAATATTCTAACACAGAAGTCAAATAATTGATGGCCTTCATCTGTGATTTTGAGTGAATGCTAGCAAGCTCGATCCACTTAGGCACCATATAGATAGTCTTGTCACCAAAAGTGATAACTAAATTGGCAGGAATTCCTAACTGCAGGCCCGCCTCAGATGCCAGTCAAGGTTGGAGATTGCTACTGAGTCCTAGCTGCATTGCAAATTTGATACACTTGATCTAAACTCCCAATGCCTTTGGTAACGTACTGCCGCAGAATCCCTCAAAGTGGAACCTGCAAATACATGCATTTTAATCACTTACCTGTTACTTGGAATAAATGCAAGTAAATAAAAATATAGTATTTTCTATAAAATATTGAAAATTGAATAAATTTAAATTATCTTTACATTATATAAAGGTATTAGATTTCTAATGGTCGTTGTGAAAAATGCAGATACCACTAATAAAAAGCATAGATGCAGTAGTAGCGTTCTTTGTTTAATTATCAAATGAGTGAACTTGGGCAGGATGCTAACTGCATAGATGCAACAATTTTGGCCTTGTCAGATCCATACACTTATTAAGAAAATGGCTTGACACTAATAAACCTAGTATATAGGTTTTATTCAATTATACGAGAATCATTGAATCAGTACTACCGTAAAATTTAATTCAATAGCATCAGATGACAATGTCAAGTTTATTTTTTTAGTTATAATTAAAAAAAACATTTAACACTATTAAATCAATAATTCTATACTTTAAATTATGTATAAATAAATTTTAATTCAGAAAAATATCAGTACGTATGTTATGTGAGGAGGGGAGGAAAAAAAAATACATTACCCAAAATTTTCTGTTCCTGGTGTGGATTCAATGTTGAATTCAGCAACTGGGACTCCCCTGTCAGCAACAGCAGGAGCAAACATTGCAGCAGGATAAACAACAGATGATGTACCAATCTAGAATGCAAGATTTTGATACACCAGAATGAGTAAAGGTCTAATTATTAAATTTTTTAAATTTTCTAATGGAAGGAATATAGATGTCAATTTGATTCAGATGATTTAAGTCTATCTGCTAGTCAATATATATACACAATACTGATATTGATCAGATTTGCTTCATATCAGAAACTTAACATTTTCAAAAATTTAAAAAAAAAAAATTCATAGTTTATTACACATCAAGTAACATTACATATTTCATAGAAGGATATTAATTTTTTTAAAAAATTAAGACAGTGTTTTAAGCCAATTTTCATATATATCAAAACATAACTTACAACTAAGCAGAGATCACACTGGTCTAGTTCTTGTTGTGCTGCCATTAAAACATCTGGATCAAGCGATTCCCCAAACCATACAACATGAGGTCGAAGTAAGCCAGCACACTTTACACACCTGATGAAAGTGGGAAAGAAAATGCATAATTAGGTTTTAAAGAATTCTAGTGAAAAGAAATTTAGGGAAAAATGGAAAAATAAATCATAACTTATAGATTATCTAAAAAAAATGTACAATGTTAACAGGGAACTTACAATTGTTGAAGTAAATGTTCAATTATAAACATATTTGATAAAGATTAAAATATTTGGATTAGAATTCTAGTTTTTTTTTAAAAAAATGTAACATGTTTTAAATAATATTAATTGCAAAGTAGAAACTTCAAAATGTAAAAAACTCCCAATCTTAAAATTTCGATACCTTGGCAAATCTTGCTCTGGAATCCTTGCATCTGGTACATCAGGATCTGGTGCTCTATATTGGAAATAAAAAATTTCATAGTTATAAAATTTTAAAAACAATTTTTTTAAGTGAAAGTCCTTTTTTGGATATTTTCTGAAGATTTTATCATAAATACAATTAAATAGTTTTAAAACATTACTTTCTTACATGATTGTTTCTTCATTGAATCATATATATTATAATGACAAAATTTTAGTCACATTAAAAATATTTAAGTATGCATATTAAGCTAAATGATAATGGCCCTGAGAAGAAATGTGTCCTTGGCCACGACCTTTTCTCTTGAACAAAGGATATGCTAGTGTCAGAAACTATCTGACCAAAGAAGTAAGCATACACCAAACAGAAGTTTTAAGGCTAGTAAGGTTTTTTTTTTTAAAAAAAAATCAAGACTGATATACAAAATAGCCATTGACTTCATTAATTTAAACCTTTGTACTCATAAAATAAGACACATAATTATACATATGCAAGCAAGGATTCATTTACTACTTAGTAAGATAGAAAAAATAATGATTGTTCTAAGGCCTAAAATTAGTTTAAATGAGCTTATCATAATTACTAGGGTTAAGGTGGGGGAAAATGGGTAGGATAAGTAGTTTTCATATTTAACACTCTTTTTCACTTAAAAAAACACACTGTAAACATGGATTTATAACCTTCATTGTTATAATAGTTAAACATTTTTATTTTTATAGCACAGTAATCATTTTTCACTTCTTTTTTTTGTACACATTTTATCCCAGAGGTGAGGTAAAATGGGTATCAACTAAAAAAAGTCTAATGGTAATACAAAGTTTAGTTTAAAATTTATTAATTTTTCACAAAAAATGTGGTATGCTTAGAAAACAAAATTTAATTACAATTTATGCTGAAAAGGTGTAATATGACCAGGGTTATTTAAGTTTGATTCCTTTAAAATTGCAATAATTTGGTCTCTCATAACAATGTCAGAATCATCATTACCAGGAAAAGTATAATTGTAACCAATTGGTGAGTTCTTTACATATATGATTATATAATTGTTCCCTTCCATGCCAGTATTCTGGGCAATAAAATTTTTTATTGAATTTTTTCCAACACATTTTACACCAAACCAATTGTCAGTCATTATTAACTTGCAACTTGACATTCAAACTGAAATATTTTGGGCCACACTTAAATGTGATGCAAGGAGACTTGTTCTTTGTGGAGTGGCTCTACTTTGTTTTGTACAGTTTATATTTGGGACATTAAAGCCATCTAAACACATGGTATTTTAGACCTACAAGTTCAATTACTATTACATTAATTTAAGATACAGCAAGCAAACAATAATAGACTAGTTACACTAAATTTGGGGGTCTGGTTTAAATAATTACATCTAAGAATGTAGAAATTTATAATTAATTGTTAAGCCTAACCATTATTCATTTTTTCCCACCATACAAAAATATTCATCAAACATAAAATATTTCTTTCTTGATTATGAAGATCTGTTATTCAGAATCACTTGTAGTTGACTACTGGAAAAATATTGATTAATCAACAAAAATAATTACTTTTTATTTTTGTAAAGTATTTAAGAGCTTGAAAAAGAAGTGCTCAATCCTGATTTTTACAGATGGCAATCTAATGCTGTCAAATTTAAAATATGAAACTTTTAAAGGAAAATAAATTTTGCCAACAAATGTTTAAAATATAATAAACTTAAAATAATCTTTTAAAAAGTTCTAATGTTTTTTTTAAATAAATTATAAAAATTGCCCATTTTATCCCACCTTACCCTATGCAGCAAGATTGTGAAAGCAATGCATCACACAGAATGACAAGGAAAATGAGTCATTAAATATAAAGATGCAAAGGGTTAATCATATCTAGTATTTATGGCTTCTGATTGATGATTAACTGAATTTGGAAGTAGATTAGAAACATTTATGGCCCCAAATGATGAATATCTTTAGTAAAAAAGCCAATGTATCAAGAATTATTTTAATATTTATTACTGTGACCTCAATTTCCATTTTTAAAAAGGTAGTTTAGGTACATACATTATAAATTAAAATTTATTAACCCAAATTCTAACTAGCTATTACAAAATCTGGCACATATTTGATGTGAGTAAAATAAGAAAAATAAATTATATATAAATTAAAAAGTATATATTTAAGTATAAAATCTACTTAAAATTACCATCAAATGGTAATTGATTATATTTATCTATTTATAAATATAGGATAAAAGGGAATTTCTACAAACTATTTTAATTAACATTTTAAAAATACAGCATTTTATAACAAATGCATATTTACATACCCTTTACCAGCTAACGCAGGGCAAATAGGACTCGCCCTATTTTCTGCAGTATCTCCACATTTGGTACACCTAGTACGAAACAAAGTACCTATATATTGAAAATAAAAGTCAGAATAGTCCAACAATCTATCTGATATAAGCATAATTACAAATAGATATAGAAATATTTTATATTTTCAGATTGAATAAATTTAAGCTTCAACAAAGAAAATATTAAAACATTTTTGCCAACCAAGTCAGATTTTTCACATTTTGCATATTTAATTCTTAATTGACAAGCATGAATTAATTCAATTCATTAAAAAAAGAACTGTCAAAAGAACAAAGAGTGACTGCCATACTAAAGCAAATGATCTTACGATTTAATAGCTATTACATCAAAATTATTTGCTTGCAGGTATAATAGGAAGGCCTTTTTTTTCCCTGATCGATTAGAACCAAAACATACTTGTAGACACAAAACCACATGCCAAATTTCATTTATTTAAGTCATTATGTTTACATGCTAAAGAATGGAGAGCCAAACTATTAATTTTTTTCATAATCTGGTCCCTAATTTGTGGAATCTACACTTATAATATTTAACCAATGAACTTAATTTTAACTACCGCTTTTCTTTCTTTCTTTTTTTTTTTCATTTTATGGGTGTTATAACTTATATTCAAACAGCCAGGCAGGCAACTTTCTCTAAATGGATTTTCATTTTAAATTCAATAAAAAGCTTTAGTTTTGGCAAAGATCATATAATAAATTTCATCCCTTTCTTCAAAATATTTTTGAGCTGTTCATGTTTACAGACAGATACATATTTCTAAAAAAGATTTTTAGAACTATGCAGGGTTTTTTAGATTGAGGAAGATCTGAAAAGTGGGGACTCAAACTATCAAGTTCATTGGCACAAGGATACAAAAATTTCATAAAAACATGGTATATATAATTGCACATTATTCAATGTCAGGAAACATTCTAATTTTTCATTCATACCATGAAGTTCTAGAAGATTCTTAGTGCCTGCATCTCTATGCAACTCGTCTATGTTTTGTGTAATGACAACAAGTCTTCGACCTTCTGCAGCCAATTGTGCTTCAGCTTTCGCTAGAGCATGGTGAGCCTTTAAAGAAAAAAAGTTTACTAGAAAAACACGAATGTAAATTTAGAAATATAAAACTGGGATATAAAAAACATTAAGCTTACTGGGTTAGGCTTTTTGCTCAGAACCAAATCTCTGCGATAACTATAAAACTCCCACACAAGTGAGGGATTTGCTAAAAATGCACCGGGAGTTGCAAGATCCTGCAAGAAAAAAAATGTAGTCATAAACTTAAAACTTCCAATTCTAAAGAAATATGGAATATCAGTACATGCTAAAGATTTTAAACAAGAGACCTAAATAAAAAGTCTTAAGTTTAACTAAAGAACCCTATGTTTAAATGTTATATCAAAACTGATATCTTAAGGCCACCATAATAATTTTTTTTTCTATTTCAAAAAGTTTCAACCCCAAAATCATAGAATTTTTACTTATCCTAAATATCTCAAACCTCTTTTTCTATTCCTTTTCAATAATGAGTAAAATTTTAATAAAATAATCACCTAATTCAGTTACAGACAATTTAAGATATTTTTAGTATTCAAAATATACTATATGAAATCACATATGAATTTAGTTTCATTATATCTGTATATGTATACATACACACGCTATACAAATACTACAATAGTTATGCATAATACTTTAAATATAGTAAAACTATTGATTATTAAATATATTCAGTAAGGGGTACTTAGGAGAAAAATAAATTGCACTAAATTTGACAATTATTACAAGAACTTGCAAAAACATAATATTGAAAATATGCCTTATTTTTAGAGCATCACAAATTTAAAAAGTCATCTTGTACATAAAAAATAGCTTTCCTTCATATTAAATTTAAGCTATTCCTTAATATCTATTGTCATATTATAATGACTAAAAGCACTTCACTAAGTATTCATTAGATTAAAATATGATTACAATTTTTGAAAAGTCACTGGCAATTATTTAATTGCAGCTTTACATAACTACTGTAGCTGCTGTTAAGTATAAATGAAAAATAAGTGCAAGAAAATTTTAAAACCATAACTTCTAAAATTCAAGGAAATGCAAAGGACAAAGAAACTTTATATTACAAAATTTACAGAAATAAAACGTATAATTCGAACCCTATCTCCCCCAAACAACACATCATTAGTAGGACTAGTACCAAAGTTTCATTTGAATTCTCACACCATAAGATTAACAACAACAAAAAAAAAATGCTCCAAAATTCTGAATTAAAAAGATAATGTTTTTAATTATTTTCAAAAGTAAACAGCAGTAAAATAAGTAATTATTTTAGGTAATAGTAAAACACTTGATGGATTTGAAAAATAAATATTAAATTCTATAATTGCTTCTGAATAACAGATTGGATTAAAATATTCTTAAAAATTATTAATTAAATAAATCATATAATTTAAAACTTCTTAATATTATAAAAGGTGAAATGAATAGTAAAATACAAGTTATTACACACTCACACATATATATATTTCCATTCATTCATATTTCATAAGGCACATTTTATTATTTTAAGGATTTGAGAATAAAAATTTATATTAAATAGAAAATTATTAATTTATCAACACATCAAACCTTCCAGATAATTGAATAAAATAGAGATTTAAAACATCTCAGATTTTTATTTCAAAATGTACTAATAGCATGATTTTTAAAGCCACTTTATTATTTAAGTATTTAATAATATTTTAGAAGGGTTTTGAAATTACTAGGAAATAACAGGGTTTATCAGTGGTAGCAAAAGAGCTGAACACAGGCTATTTTAAAATAAGCAAACTTTTTGCAAGTCCTAGAAGACATTTCAGTTAATAATTTATCCTAACAGAAAGTTTTAAAAAGATATTTCAAATGAGATTAAAAAATAAATGCCATACTTGTGCATTATACTTCCTCCAAAGTCCACCAGCGCCTCTAAAGGTAGGAATGCCACTTTCTGCACTGATGCCTGCACCAGTTAAAGCAACCACATGTTTAGATTTCTGAAACACAGTTCTAAAAGCAGCCATATCTGAACTTGGCTGTTTCCTCACTTTTCCAGCTAATGAAGAAGACGCCATTCTACGTAGAAACGTTGAATGACGAGTAAAGACACAAAAAGCCATTAACTTGTTAACTCAATAGTACACTAACTTCTTAAAAGCATTTCTCCTACAAATAAATAAATATTTAATAAACAATTTATCAATAAAAAGATTTTTCAGTTCATTAATATTTTACATGAATTATTCATTTTATTAACAATTAATTTTTACATTTTAAAATGCTGGTGGTACACAATTTGACAATCACAAAATTAAGATACTAAAATTTAATATTCAAATAATTAAAAATTAATATAAAATATTTTACACAAACTATATTAAAAAAATTCAAATATATCTAAACTTAAAACTGAATTTAAATATTTACGATATTAACTACTTTTTTAAAAATATTTTTAAAAAATGGAGTTTACTTTCAATTTTAATTATTTTTATTTTAAGCCTTTATTTAAAAAATAAAGGGAAAGGAAAAACTTATACTAATAAGCAGTGATAATGAGAAATATATATTAAAATGTTATAAAAATAGAATGCAATTCAAAGAGACAATTTCAAAGAATTATATATGTGATAATGATATATTTTTCATTTATTTCAATGTAAAATGGAATTTACATTTTTTATACATAAATAGATTGTTCTACAATTCCAAAATTTAAAAATTCATCTAAATTAAAATTTACCTTTAAAATAAATAAATTTTATAAAATAATAAATTGGAAAAGAATGTTTATTACAGAAAATTTTGTTTTTAAATCATAAAACAGGAATTCTTTCTTCATATTTTAAAAATTCTAATGAGGCTCTAAGATAAGAATATAAAACATTAATTTAAAAGTTTTAAAAATATTTATAGTGACAATAATTTCTTAAAAGCTATTTACAAGTTGTTGTAGAAGCAAGAATATAACTTGAAATAGAAAAAAAAACTGATGAGAATCTTTTATATAAGATGGCAAATAACATATTTAATAGTATTTAAAATTATCAATCCACTAATAAAACAAATAATTTATGTTGTCATAATTATGCTAGCAATATGAAGCAAAGGAAAATACAATGCAAAAATAAAACATTTTATACAATTGGTTACAGTATATAACTATTATAAATCATAAATAGCAATTATTTTTAAATTTATGAACTGTTTTTTTAACGCATTAAAGGATAAACTTGTCTACAGAAAAATTTACAAATAAGTTTATAAACTATGTTTTAAAAATCTCAATCATTATAAGAAACTAAAATTCAATGAAATATACAACTGAATTATAAAACCCAAAATAAATTTTGCATTTGGATAATTAATGAACTATTATCACTGTAACTTAAGATTGTAAATGTATATATATTTTGTACAGAATAAATTGGTAAATGTAAAATACTTGAACACTGTGAAGTTATAAAACTAGATTTCAAAATTATTCTATATCATAGATATAAGAGTAATTCAGAAACACAATTCTATTAAATAATTCAGGTGTATTATGAGTAAAAAAAATATTAAAGTAAAGTGGCATAAAAGGGAAGAGGAAGCTATAAACTTTTACTTTTCTTTTGCATGATATGAATTCAAGTGTGGATTTCTAAATTATAATTCCCTTAATACTAATTGTACTTGAGCATAAAAGAAAAATTATCTCCAAATAAGGAAAAGGTATTTTTTTTCCAAATATAATTCAGTGAAATTTGAAAAGGACATATATAAAACATTTAAGAAACATTGAGCAACAAGATAAGTCAACTGCCTTTAGGGCATGTTTCATTCGAAAGTGCCTGAGGTAAAGAAAAAAACTTTTATCAGGAAATGAAGCTTAACGGTATCGTTTAAAAGGCACCTTTAAAAATTACGAGCAAAAAAGAAAGTTGCACTAACTACAACAGAAACAGTAATTCGTAAATTAATACTAACGGAAAAAAAGCAGGCAAAAAGAAATTATCTGAAGCTGTGGAACAGCGCTAACACAAATTAACATATATTTAATCAGAGGAAGAACATACGATCGTCTAGCGAACAGAAAATAAATATCATTAAGTACAAATAAACAATTTCCGGTTACAGTTAATGTCAGCGAAAGTTGTGGATTTTAAAAAATTCTTTTGTGACTTAGGATTCGGATGAAAGGCAATCAAATTATTTTCAAAAGATTGGTTTATAATTTTTTAAAAGCATTTCTTTGCTCTGTATTAAACAATAGTTATGTATTTTTGTACATCTTGAGAAAAATCTAATCTGGCCACGTATGAAATATAAATAAAACGTATTAATAGTTTCGATTTTATATAAAATGGGTTTTTATAAAATAAAATAATGTCTTTTACAACAAAATAATTATTATAAGTAAATATGAACAATAAAAATTCTAGAAAAGAATATTAAACACTTATGCATTGTTCATTGAAGCCAAATTAAGACAGGAATAAGAGAGCGTTCATCACTATGCTAGTTAGGCGATTATTTTTTAAAGAATACTTAAATATGAAAATGGGATATTAGGCAATAACAAATTTTAGGGCAAGTTTTTTTCGAAGTGCAATTTTCATTATTTGTCTCATCAGTTCATTAATAAATACAAAGTTAATCAAATTAGATTGAAATTTTATTTTGAAGCTGCACGAAAGAATAGTCAGATGACGAGGATGAATCACGATTGTTAGTTTATTGCAGTTTCATAGAGATATAGATTTTTATATCTATATTGTATCAGATCTTTACAAAAACTAGATTCTAAATTCGAATTTTCATAGGTTCCACCATACATCAACGCTCAACAGAGAAGACACGCAACCTTAAAAATCCGATTTAAAATGTGTGGGGTTCGTATACGCAATGGATTTTATTTTCAAACGTATATCAAGCGCGAAATTTTTCAATTGTGAACTAGACTCTACCATCAAGCCTACCTTACTCCTATGGAAATAAATTTAAGTTTAATGTCTTATATGGTTCATTGATTATCATATTTCAGAAGAGATTTTATTTTCAATATTTCCTTAAAATCATAGATGATTGAAATTATAATTGATATTATTATTTTACTAACATCAATCTCTTGCATTTTATAAATACAGAAGACCCCCACACAGTATGAAGTGTCTAATTTTTACAGATTCGTATAAAACACATCACCATGAACATTTTGATGTATAACATGTGGGATCCCCAAATATAACTTCTTATAGTCTAATTACGCGAAGAACATTTGTTACGACTCCAATCGTTTGCATTCCAAATTACGATGCATACAGCGATTGCACATCATGGAAATTTCCCTAAGAGGCTATAGAAATTTGTGATAACCAATAAAATAAAAACAGCTTCTGTTACTGAATATCAAAATCTTATGCAGCTTCCCTTATAATATTCAAATCATATTTGACGAATTTGGATAATTTAAGGAGATTTGATTTTGCAGGCATGAGGATTAATAAGGTTGAATGAGGGGAAATTGATTTTAATCGGATCAAGTTCAGTAACGAGGCGCATATCCACTTCCAAGGATATATTAACAGACAGATCCGGGGGTTTTGGACCACTGAAAATTTTCAACATGCAAGAGTTCGGCAGTCACAGTTTGATGTGCGTTATCAACCGAATAAATCATTAGTCCAGTTGTTTTTTTTATATGAAAATTGTCACCGGTAAAGTTTACTTTGATGTGTTGAATGACGGTGTCGTCTCATTCTGGCACAGAAAACTGACTGAGTTTAGATAGTTTTGTTGAGTGCCAGTGTAAGTGCACTTCTACTCAGAATGAGTGACTGTGGAACCTGATTTGGAAGCCCTGAGAAAAACATGTATAAAGAGCGCTTTAGGTTTCGTCATGGGACCGGACGAGGTGATGATGGTAGCAGTTATGATTTGAATGGTGAGTGGTTCGAACTGCCTTATGGAACAGGACTAGACATTAAGGTGGTTTAAGTGGGAGAGTCCATTTGGTGGTGGTTAAGCTTGCCATAGCAGTGTGCAAATTCAATTTGTTTGGCTATTTTAGGATTAGTGTGTTCTTTAATTTTGAGGAAGAAATTTCTTGCGAGTTTTGTGACGTATTCTTCAATATTTTCTATTATCAGATCATTGTGGATGACTTCGTTTCTCACAAACCAAGGAGTTAAAATGGGCCGGATGACTTGCTTGAAGAGACGGACTTTGTTACTGAGGGAGAGCAGGGGAGTGTCGGCCGATCAAAGAAATAATTTCAGAATTTGTAGGTAGGCCTAGAATTTGTAGGCGTTGTATGGCACAAAAAAGATAAGTGATTATTGGTTTATGTAAGATGGAACTAGGCATCACTGTTCTCAGTGAAATTTCTGTCTCTTTCAGAACATTTTCACGATAGACTGATCAGATTGGATTCCGTTATGAAAACAAGCAAAGATATAGAATGATTACTTTACTACCCGGATCTTAACGTGCAATTTTTTTATAAAGACGTCTAAAAGTTTCCCAAATTCATATAATAAGTAATTAAAACCGAGGGCAAGGAAATTGGAACAGGTGTTTTGCAGAAAGCAGATGCAAACTTCTACTTCAAACTTCACTCTGTCATTTGTTCAAATGGACGACATTTCGAAAATCTGTTGTATTGAAGGTTCTCAATAAACATCCATTTTCACTTGGGTTTTTTTCCTCACTTTTTGAAGTATTTCAAGTCACAAGCTTCATACCTTAATTAGACTCACACTATAAGCTGGCCCCCAAGTTATATATTAAAATAATCTTTATGACATGTTTTATCCGAAAATATAAAAATTAGACGCTGCATGCCTTTTGGCACAGACTGTATGTTTGCAATTATATTTTTTAACATATTTTTGATTCCACTTTGGAAGTAAAAGCTTTAAAAGGAATAAAATGGGCGATATCTTATAAAAATTTTAGTCAGAAAATCACGAGGGGAAATATTTAATATATTATTCAATAATTAAAAATTAAATTAGAAGTTTACTTGCTCTTTCTATCTATAATTTTTTATTTTCTTCATAAACGGAAACTTCACTACGTTATTATGTTTTGAAAGTAACACATATGCTTCAGAATTATTATTAGAATATTAATACTTGCTATCAATTTTCTTTCGATATTTTACCATTAGAAGTCGATGCATTATTATCCAACTCAAACAAAACTATTTGAGAAGATTATTAATTATAGTTTAAAAGTCTTGATTTTAGATTTCTTTTTACTTACTATCTCCAATTTATACTTACATTTTTTTTATTGCAAATAAAAATAATTCCTTTGTCAGTTGTGTAATATGGTGAAAAGTAAGAAAGAGTTAATAATAAAACCAATTACTAAAAAGTTATTTTTATTAACATTGCGAATGGTAGAAGTTGTTTTAATCTAAATTAGTATTAATTATTACCAGCGGGTGACCGAGCTCCACTCGGAGAAAACAGGTATCGAAGCTAACTCGAATATTTAAATTTTCAATTGTGATTTATCAAAACAATACATGCCATAAGAAAATTTGTGAAATCATTGCTGAAAAGATAACCGGTCAAAGTGCACCATTGTAAACTATTCTAAACAAAGTTAGAGTTTGGAAAGAGAACTATTCTATACAAAGGTAAAGTTTGAAAAGTCATAGGAAATAAAATGTAATTGATAACAAAAAATTATACAATTAAAGAAATGGTACAAAGTGAGCAGTGTAAAGATTGAAGTGTGTTGAAGTTCAATATTTTTGACAAATTTATTTAGAAAAACCAAACATATATACATACATAAGAAACATATTATAAACCTATAACAGCATAAACATAATAAACATTAATCATCGATTGCGAAGTCTTCCATTGGCTATAGATGGCAGCACGTTACCACTTGAAAATTTAAGTAGCCATTATGGCGAACTAATAAAGTTTGAAAATATCCTATCTGTAACTCCGAACTGCTCAACCGTAGAACTTCAAAACTGGCGTCAATCGATTCCTCGTGGCCAAAACCCCCAGACCCCCAAGTTTACCGGAGTTTATTAATTCTGGGACGATTTTCAACTTGACAACCATTCCTCGTATTATAGTATAAGATAAATACTATGGCAGCTTGATAACAGTTTTCTTCAAATTCACTATCAAGTGCCTTCAATGAAATGCGTAAAACATTTAATTCAATTACTTGTTCATTTATTAATTAAGTATTAAAAATATTAAAGTAACATATTGGGAGAACGCACAAGAATAGATAATTTCAAAACCCTGCCAAATCAGGTGACTCCAATGAAATGTGTAAAACATTTAATTAAATTACTTGTTTATTTATTAATTAAATTTTAAAATCTCAAATAACATATTGTCATCTGAAAAACACATAAGTATAAAAAAACTGGTTACTCAGGTTATTGAAAAATCGGACACAAAAACTTTTCAAAGACAAATTAAATGAGTTCATATTTGTGAATAAGATTTGAAAAAGATCGCAGGAATCTTTTTCAAAAGAGAAAAGCGTTGGAATAAGCGGATGAAAGGTTCAATAACATTTTTTCTGAATATCCATTACACACGAGTCGGAGTCAGATATATTCCAGTAAGTATAGCGGCAAAAGTAGGGAAGTGGCTGGTCAAACGCAAGAATCATTCTCGTCATCTGACAACGGTTCAAAATTACAAACTTTGTTCCCAAACCACATGTAATGTCGAAATGAGAAATTAATCTGATTAAATTGAGTTCTTCACATATGATAACACATTTTTTTTTTTAAAAAAATTCCAATTGCTTTAAATAAATGTTTAATAAAATTTGGAGCACTTATGTATTACGGAACTTCCCAGGATAAAAATTGTGAAATTGCATTTTATCAGAATAAGGAAAAAAATGTTTTTAAGTAAATCGATTTATCTATGTACTATGGTTGTTAATGCAATATGCTATAACAATAAAAAATCTCAAATATTCGTTATTTTCTTCATAGACTTACATTTTTTCTGTTTATTGGGTATAAGAATCAACCTAATAGAACTAGTCATATTCTTACCTTCGAAACAGTAGTCTATAGGATTAATTAAATGAATTTCATGATAAAACATCTCAAAAAATGAAATCATGTAAATTTAAGAATTTTTCCCCCAGTATGGTTGTACATGAAGTCGTTTTACATTTATTCCAGAACACAGAATACCTAAAATTGATGGAATCTGTATCACACTCAACAATTATTAATAATTCATTTCATTGAGTTAAATTGGAGCAAAAATTATTGCATTATTTTTCTTACAAAATGAAGCATTAATTTTTCAACAATGAAGGAACTATATAAATTCGGTGGCCGGGATAGAATAGTTGGACTCGTACTTTTTAGGTTACGAGTTCGAAACTCACCAGCTAAAAGATTCCCCGAGTGTGTGGCGATTGGCTCTCGTTAAATCTGTTCGTGGTCGCAAAGTCCTCCGTGTCGAGGGGTACTTTGTCAGAGGTGATCGTTCTCTGTTCCAGCTCTAAATTACGATCTGTGGATGGATGAATGAATTTGCATGAATGATGTCCACCCCCTAAAAAGGGTCGTAACGTGTGTGCAGCTAAGTCGTATTCTTGACCCTAGATGGCGCTACTTGTAAAACAAAGGGAAGCATATCTTAGGTTTAAAATCTGCTGATCGTATCAGCGGGAGCTTCTCCATGACAAGTGCCATAAGTAACAACAACAACATTATAAATGGCCAGCTGCCTGTGGCGATCTGCTGATTCGTCAGGAATACTGTTTTTGTTTATTTTCAACAAAATCTCTTACTCAGAGAACTTTAAACCTTACTCACCCAAATAATTTAAAATCTCAACCGATCGAATCTCTGCATCATTATCATTTAACGTTTCAGAAAATATTAAGAAACTAGCAGTACCCGCACAGCGTTGCCATTGCATAGAATCCAAGAAGAAAAATTAGCTTTAAACTTAAGTCTAGCCTCCATCCGATATGACATGGGCATATCACTCAACATCAAACAAATATAAAAATATATTTAGAAATGATCAAAAATAACTTGGATTTTTTTTTTGTAACACACATTCAGAAATATTTATACTGATAGAAAGGTAAAAATATGATATATTCATGGAAAACAATTCACTAAATATATACAACAGAAAAGCTGTTTTGAAGTATCTCCAATATCAGTTCACTTTTTGAGACATAATGTGTTTTTAATCGCTGTTTAAAATCAGACGTAAACAAAGAAATTATATTGCATTTGCATATCACATCTTTTTCTATTTGCGCATGCTCAATTTGAAGTTTTCGCATTTGTGTTTTTAAGTGCAAACCACAAATATTGCTGTTTTACACATGCGCGAATAGTAGTAGGAAAATAATTAAAATCGCAATTATAAAACTCCTTTTTTTATTTTGATATGATTTCAATATATAATACCTTCCTCAACAAACGCTTTAAAAATGGTATAAATATCTCCAATATCAGTTCAGTATTTCTCGTGTTTTTTCTCTTTCAAACATACAGACGCTTTCAGAAGACTTCATTTTATACCATGTGTAGATGAAAATGTGATGGATCTAATTGCTAGTTTCATAATAGACACAATGTCACTTCACTATTCAACTGCAACAAAATTTTATGAATCAGAAAGATTTGTAATGACTACCCACATTATAATATGATTTATAAGCACAAATATGATTTATAAAAGGATTTTCAGATTCAAGATACTTGTCTTTAATTATTTTAGCTGTTTTCGTAACATTTCTATGACAGATAGGAAGAAATAAAACCAAAGCCTATTTTTGCAATTCCACCAAATAAATTGCATAGCTGCATTTTCAGTTTCAGCTTTGTATTTGGTTTATACTGGATAATACTGGATATCTTATTTGCTTTAGAAGCTTTTCAAATGGGAAAAATGAAAAAAAATCATTACTAATAATTATATATTTTGAAAATGCTTCGTTTCCAGGAAGTTAGAAATGCAAAATACAGATTTAATACTCAGCTTTTATGGAATTTATTAAATATTGCCGAGTTCAAATATCGAGTTTTTTTTTAAAAAATCCCAGCCTGTTAATGATTGAAAAATGAATTTACAGCCTTCCCCAAATCCTATTAACTATGATTAGTCTGTCCGTACAAGTTATGGTAATCATTTAGTTAGCGTCATTTTGATTTAGACAACCGAAAAGTTTGTTGTTATTTTAGTTAAAAACGCTAAAAGAAAGAAAAGTTACAAAAAAATATTAACATCATAAAATCCATGTTCTTTTTTGTGACCATTAATAGATTTCTTCACATTAAGAAAAGAGTATATATATATATATATATATATAGATATATATATATATATATATATATATATATTTCTATCTTTATGTTAAAAATCATTAACTATATTAGAAATCAAATAAAATTATGCTCAATAAACGCCAGAAATAAGTGAAAATATCATAAGCCACCATTTCAGCCCGCTAAGATAAACGGAAAAGTCTAAATGGCAGGACCACCGCGACAACACTGGCAGAAATTGATTCTTAAGGACCATCACCAGCCGTGGTACTATTCTTCCCGTAGAAGATATTGTTACAAGCGGGCGAACGCGGCGAAAGGACGCCAAAGGAGAAGGCGTTGGCGACGGCCCTCAAAGAGCTTGGCACCAGCCGAGTTGATTTGGTGAAAGGAATAGTCTGGTAGCCGCTGGATCGTTCATCAAGCTCCACGTGTTTCCACACGCTCTCTCGCTCGGCTATATAAGTGAAGGGCTGCCGTAGTTCCGGCAGAGTGAGTTTCCACTCGGAAGAGAAGCGTCTCGCTGGACTAGCAGATTACTTTTTTCGCTTGTTATTAGTGAGCTGAGTTTGCGTTTGCTGCTAACGTTGTGTTATTTAGCTCGCTGTGATTTTACTGTTACTGTGATATATGATATCTGTTTTGCAGTTTTTGGTTATTGCGCGTAAGGCTTGCATTTACGCTGTAAGTGACTGTTGACTGCTGGATTGTTTTTATCTGAAGTTTTCCTTTATCAAGTCATCCTGTAAATAGCTGTAAATAAATTTGTTTGTGCTGTCCTGAAGTAAAGTCCATTCAATCCGAACCCGCAAAGCTAAAAACGTATTAATATGTTTCATCATTGGTAAGGCATAGCTAACCCCATACCATTTTTGTACCCACCGGGGCGGCAAGAACCAACTACCATTTCTAAAGCTTTTCATTCCCGTGTCTGGTGCACATCAAGAGTGATGCATCTCATGAATGACACAAAAAATGCAAAGAAATGGTTAAATTATTGGTTTAGGGTGGAAATAACGTTTTATGTGAACGAGTTTAAAAAAATGAACTATGACATTACACAGAAAAACTGCAATAATTAAAGGCTAATCCCTCAGAATAAAGAAGCATGACATTCAGAAAGGATATTATCAAATTATAAGAAAGGCGAGGAAAATGCTTTTCACAACAGAATTTATTTTAATAATTTTTGGTAAATCTACTAAAGATTTGATTTCGAATTACGTTTTTGCAAATTTTATTTTGAATTAAATCTACTATTTGAAAGGTTTTTATTTAAGTATTTAAATTCAGTAAACTTCTTTCACGATGATTGTTGAATATTCTTAACTGAATAATCAAAATAATTAAGAATTTTATCTTGGTAATTTTTTTTAAGGTTCTAACTGATATTGCTTCAAAAACAGTCATAAAATGATTGAATTTGGGATAAATTTCAGCGCAATTTTTAGGAAATTATTGAAAAATTGCTATTTAATATTCAAATAAAAAATAAATAGGAAAATTAATTTTTATATTTGTCGATAATATAATAATTTTTGAAATTTTACTGCATTCTGCAGCAAAATAATTATAATTAAACATATATTCCCCCCTTTTGCAGAATATTTTAAAAATAACTGAAATGAATTTATTTAATATACTGATAAATACGGCAGGGATGTTTTGATATTTATTCTAATTCTATTCAAAATTGGAAGGAAAAGGATATTTCACTTTAAAAAAAATTAGTTCTTATTTTACCTTAGTTATAAAAGAAATTACCGAGAAATCTAAAAGTCTTGACATTCATGTACAGGGAATTAATCAGTTGATATGAATCATATTCTGTGTTAAAAAAGATTTTTGCTGAATAATTCTCAGAAATAAATTTATAAACGGGAAATGAATTTAAAAAAATATTTCATAACACGATATTACGTATACCTTAAGCAGAAAAAAAATTCTGTAAACATGCGATTAGATAAATTTACTCGGCTCTAAATTTTTATATTATCATCGTTTTTAATTCAATGTAAAATTGTTGTGCGTGCTTATATTAAAAAAAGGTGAATTTCTCATCTTGCGAAAGTATCATGCATAGAAAATACGACTTCTTTTCAGAACGTTCATGACAAAACTATTTTTATTTACCCTCGTGCATTTCACCTACTAAACTTATACGGAATAAGAAAGCACGGCCGAGCTCGGTTCCTATCCTTTCGTCATGTAATTGTTGCCGATGACGCACAGAAGAGGCTATTTAAATCAGATAAGATAGTCAGAGCTTATCGATAAAGAGTCCCTCTGTTTCGACAGCTGCTCTTTCTTAATTCCCATCGACTGATTTCATTTAAACAACGTGTAGTTGATATCGTTGTTGAAATTAACTGATAAGATCGTTCTTTTATTCGAAAAACACTCGTTTTCCGCATGGAATTACAATACACGTGATTTCAGAGGACGTTACCCGATCGTTCTACGCTTGGCAAATGGAATCGATTCACTTGACACACTATGCTTATATCGGGATGCCCAACCTTTTCAGGATGAGGGGCCAAAATATGAAAAACGATTATGTCGAGGGCCAAAGCAGCACGTGAATTTTAAAACGTGTTATAAACGTGAAAACACGTGTTTTTTTATAGCGTATTGCTATATAACAATTATAGCAATACGCTTGAATTACAGTTATTGTTTTACTTATTTTACTCATGCATACAAAATGCAATAAATGCATGAATGAATGAAACACAAACATTATAGATATGATTGAAATACTTTACCTCCAAAAAAAGAAGAGATTTTTGCTAAAAAGTTGGCAAACATGAAATAGAATAACAGAGGAAAACTTTTTGGTAATTATGCAGATAACACAATTTAAATTTTAAGAAAAATAATTAATAATCAAAATTAACAAAAATTAATGAGATGACTGGGACTGAATATTTGAAGCTATTGATTTTATATTGGGCTTAAGATTGGTTGTGGTAATATGCAGAACAATATAAGAAATGAAATAACAGAAGGGTTCTCTCATCTATTATTCTATTTCTTACTTTTGATTAGTTTAAATTGATTAGTGAGGATTTTTGTTCACAAATGTAAGTGCTGCCAAAGAAAGTTGCTCGTGCTGCTGCATTTTGCTTTAAGCATAAAAATTCCTCGGGTAAGTCTTTGTAAAATTCTAATATCGGTTTTTCTTAAAATTCCTTTTTAAAAAAAAAAATCAGAATTTCTTAAATCAATTAAGGCTAACTGCATTCTCTCATCCACTGGATTTATATCAACAAAAAAAGGATAAAAAAATTAATCAATTTTTGTTAGGCACTTTTCAAAATCTGAAAACTGATCCTCAAATGCATTGCACGAGATTTGAATTTGATCCTCATACTGCATTTTCATGTGTGGAAATTTTTCACGTCAGCGAACATTTTCTATACGAAAACTCGTACTCGCAGGTAGCCATGAAGGGAACAAACTCAAAAGCCGCATAATAAAAAGTAAATAAACCTAATGAACAACTGTAAATTATTTATTCTGGTGCAGAATCGTTTTCGAATCCGATTCCCGCCCTGTTTATTTGAAAAAGTCTCATTTCATTTAAAATTAGTCTTATTTTAATAATAACATTTGCGGGCCAACTTCAAAGGCTACACGGGGCCAATTTTGGTCCGCGGGCCATAGGTTGTGCATCCCTGATTTGTATAATGCTGGGTTTACACTCGGTCAGTTATAAGAAGGCAAATAGGCAGCGCATGCGCAGAAAGGACCTGATTTATATTCGCCTCAATTTAAGGCAGTATAAATTCAGGCAATTCATGCTTGGCTATAAGTTACCATTTTATCGACCTTGAGTTTTTCTTTTTCATTGCGTTTTGTAGAAGAATTGTGGATATTTACACAAAGAAACGCGGTAAAATAAAGCAAAAAAAGGTTACCATACTTAAATTTAGAGAAATATAGAAAATAAAGGGTAAATAAAATGACAAATAAAAATACACACTTTTGCATCAAAAATAAGAAAGATCAAAAGATGTCGGAATTAATTCATAATAAGTTATCAATATTTTCCCGCCAATGAACCCCCAAAATTCTACGGACGCATACGCAACAAGAAAAAATACAATTCAGCGGCTCGTAGTTGTCCGGTGGGCAGTTACTTGTCATTGTGTAAACCTGGCATTATACCAAGTTTACACCTAGCATTATACCAAGTTATAAGACAGCAAGTGGACAGCGCATGCGTAGAAAGACTGAAAAATGCTGTTCGGCCAATGGAAAATAATTGTCCTTACGTGGCAACTACAAGCCTCTGCATTATATATTTTCTTACTGCTCATGCTTCTGTAGATTTTGACTTTTATTTTGGCATGAAAAAAATTGATCACTTATCATAGATGAATTCCTCCATTTTTTGCTGTTTGTTCTTTCTGACGAGGATTGGTGTGTGTGCTTTTATTTTGTTTGCCATTTACTTTTTATGGTTTTTCAAATTTAAGTATTTTAACCTTTCTTTTTATTTTACCAAGTTTCTTTGTGTAAATATCCATACTTTTAATATGATACGCAGTGAAAAAGAGAAATTCAAGAACGTCAATTTATAGCCAAGCATGGGATACCTCAATCTCTCTTTGGAAGTTGTGGTAAGAGTAGGTTTTGCGAAGTGCCTAGCCCCGTAAGAGGCTTATCCTCGAGCTCGGCTATGTTGAGTGGTGCGCTGCTGGGAGAGAACTGGCATGGACTGTAAATCTCGTTGAGGTACGGAGGGTAGAGGCGTGGAGGGTGGCAAAACTTAATTACTATTGGCTGCTAGTTTAGACAAGATGTTACTATTTAAGCTGTGAGCAGGGTGAATTTTTCTTAGGAGCTGTGGTTTGGTTAAGGGATTCAAACAAGATAAGGAGCTTTTTCATTGGGTCTGCAGTTGATTTTAATTCCTAGATTACTGTTTTTAGATTTGGGAAGTAAGAGAAAAGAGATATGATTTCTTTTAAGAGGTCGAAAAAATCGGTATTGTCAGAAATAGATTCAATTTGAGCACTAGTTGGGGGGTGATCATTGTTTGATTTTGGGGTTTGCTGGAAGAGATTATTTCTAAGCATGGAAGAGTAGGAGATATTTGACTGAGCAATTTTGGATTGAAAATAATTTTGCCTATTTAGTCGGGGTTTTTGAGATTTTGGGGCCTTTGGACATCCTCTGTAGGCAGCGGTGTGCCCATGTTGTTGGAAGTTAATGCATTTGGGATTCGTGATTTTTTCAGTAATTGGGCAGTTTCTCGTTTGGTGATCATGTCCACACTTAATGCACCTAGGTTTCAGGGCGCAGTTACTCAATAGATGTCCTAAAACGGTTGCAGTTATAACATTGTGAAATGGTATTTCTGCCTCTATAGCTCTCTATTGTAAATTTAAGGTATTCGATTTCAGTTAGGTTGTAAATTTCTTCAACAGTATCATTTTTATTTAATTCAACTAAAAGGATAGGGAGAGGATTTCTGGTTTTAAATCGCGTTAGGCGGGTTATTTTATTAATTGAAAATCCACGGGTTTTTTATTGGGTTTCCAGTGCTTCATTCATGTAGTCAATAGGGAGCCCTTTCATTACGATTTTGACTGGCCTAGTAGACTTAGGAGGGATAACGTAAAATTCGTACTCGTTATTTCTGCAAAATTTTTGGATATTTCTATGATCTTCTATTGATTTCGGAAAGATTTTAATGAAATTATCTCTGAGGATATTATTCCTGATGCCAAATTTTGAGCTAAGAATCTCGAAGATCTTTTTATAATCTTTTGTGAATTTGAGTAATTATTTCCGTGGGGGGTATCTTCAATGGGATCATTCTGTTCTTCATTTAGGGGGCCAAAACGGTTATTTAGCGTTATTGCATTAGTTTTTGGAATTATTTAAAATGGTTTAGAGGTTTTTCTTTTCGGGGAAAATTTAAAATCATTCTTATTATTTAGGAAGCCAACAGCTAATATAGAGTTATGCTCACCCCTTAGCAGCTTCAAGGCCTCACTCGCTTCTTTGATGGTGATGCAGGGCTGTTGGTATCTCTCGGATGAGGTAATTCCATTTTCCTAGGCGCATTTGATCAGATTAGACGCTGCGGATATTTCGAATTCAAAGTCAACGATTTTGGTTTCAATATCTTTTCTAATAACGCAGCTGCCACAAGTGCAAGTTATTGTAGGGTATCTTGCTAGAGTTTCAGCAATGTTTTATGTGCCAGTTTCAGTACAGCGTTTTTTCGCAATAGCTCCAACATCAGCCACCCCCTTCCGCGACAGATCCTGAAAAAGACGAGTCGAGGGCTTAGATGATGACCCCTGCACTATCTCCTGTGATAAACATAAATCAGTCTTTTTCTACGCATGCGCTATCTACTTGCCATCTCATAACTGATCGAGTGTAAACCCAGCATGACTCATTAGATGTTGTCTTACTTTATTCTATGACGTCACGTCTTTTTTTTTCTCCAGTAAAATTCGCAATGAGTTCCGAAATTAACTTGAGCAAAATATTTAATTCATATTTTACCCAAAAAGTTTAAATTTTTCATTTCTTAGAATATCCAGCCATTATTTTACAGAATGTTATAAACTGGTTTGAAATGTATGAAATAATTAATACTTCCTAAACATTCTATAGAAGGCCAAATGTCTCACCGGAAAAATATAAAATGTATCTTCGAATCCTCCAAAATATGAAATAAAATTAAGAGCAATTTACAATATAAATTATTTCCTTTCTTGGTGAAACAAGTTGGTTCATATTTCATTTGGTTTTCTAATAAATTAGGTATGAATTTAATTTTATATAACTTTTATTTTTTTGCTCTTTTTAAAGAAAAGATATTTAATGAATTCCTTTTAAAATTATTCTTTCATCAACTTGTTCTTAATTGTGTTAATTGTTCATTCGTTTCAAAATAATATTTGTATTTTTGTGGAATGAATGTTTTTTAAGTAATAGCCTTAAGAGATGACTTATAAATTAATTTTTTTAAAAAATACTTTTCTAAAATTGTATTTATTAATCGATAGAATGTCTTTATACTATACACAATGCTTAAGGGTGTATGTATAATAACTCTCATATTTCATACTTTACCTAAAAACGATAAGAACTTTACACTATCATTTATGACTATTTAACAAGTCCGCTGACGAACTGTTAGCGATTGTAAGCCTAGAGTGCAGTAGCTTCTGAGGCCAAAGCCTCTGAGCACCCGAGGGCAGAAGTCTGATTTCCAGCTCACACGAAGATGAACACGTATTCACTTGCACTTTTCCTTTTTAAGTCTAGTTCCAACGACCCGCGAATCTTCAAACGGTCTAAGCTTTCCCCCATTTTACCCCTCTTGCAGTATATTGGGGTGCTTTGATGCCTGGACACTTTACCGACAATTTGAGGGAAAACTTCGGACTCGTTCACAGGCATCAAAGCACCCCAAGAAACCGCAAGAGGGGTAAAACGGGGGAACGCATGACTCGTGTGAAGATTCGACCGGTCGTAGGAACGCCGCTTTACAGGAAGTCTCTTTCAGACACCTCACAGAAAGAATATTCATACACCTCAGGGAAGAAAACAACCATGCCCGAACAAGGACTCGCACCCGGGACACCTAGATCACGGGAGAAAACACGCTATCTCTAGGCCAGACATGTTTGAGTATTTAAATTATTAATGACTTTTTTAATTATAAAATATTTAATAGAAAAGGTATTCAGAATTTTCAAATTATTTTAAAGTTGGATTTCTTAAAATTTCTTCGTTCTCCCTTTCTTTTTTTAAGACTTAGAAAATAAATTCGCCGAATTCTGAGAATAAATCGACAAATTATTCTCTAATTATTCCAGTTCTAATCATAAGAATTCTAATCTCGTAATTAGGAAATAAAAGTGGAAATTGAATTATAAATACAGAACACGCATAAATTTTTGATGCAAAAGTCATTATTTTTCCTCTTCAAAGAGACTTTCTAAGGATTTTATGCATTATTTTATCCTGATAACTTTAATATTTTACGTCAAATATTATACGTTTGATGTTATACGTCAAAATTTATTTACAAATGATGAAGTTACTAAAAGAGAGAGAGATTTTAATAAAAGTTTTTTTGTGATTAATTAAACAGTTAATTTTTCATTAAAAAAGATAATGAAAATAAATCAATTCCTTTCATAGTGTTTCAGCTAATTTACTACACAGAACAATACATTAACATTTCATCATATTTCCCCAAGTGAAAGTAAGGAATGTTTTTCAGGGGAAAAAAAAAAGAAAACAGAAACATTTCAGATTGAAAATTACATTCTAAATTACTACGGTTATGCAAAAATCATACATCGTAAGGCAGAATCCTGATGTTCTTAAATGAATAATTAATAATTAGCATTCATATTTTTTAAGTTAAAAAAACAACTGCATTTTGAAATACATATATTTTTCGCAAAACCATTTACAAAATCCGCCAAATCATGCATGTAATTCCACCATTATTATTGCACTTCCGATTTCCAGAAACTCATTGTCACTTTTGCCTTTATACTCCTGATCTACTGAACTGGTGAATAGGAGCTATAGTGAAGATAAGAAATCAATAACAGCCCGAGACAAAAATAGCTGTGGGTGGGGAACGTTCGCTTCGGAACAAGACACAGAAATAAACTAAAGGAATAGGGATATAAATAGATAGATATATTTAATAAAGAATAAAGATATATATATTTCATTTATTTTTAAAATAAAAATAGATGGCATTAATTATATTTAAATAAAAATTGATATGCATAAATAAAATTTTCCGATTGAAGCTATCAGGTATTTGTTTAGCAAGGAATAATATTTTATACTTACATTTATGAAAATACTAGCTGCCTTTGGAGACAAATTGATTATCGAGGAGTAATATTTATGTTAATTAAATCTCTTATACATTACGGGATAGCCTGGTTGATAGAGCGTTGGATTCGCATCCCTTAGGCTGCACGTTCAAACACGCCAACCGAAGACTCTCCGTGTGTGTGTGTGGTGACTGGCACACGTTAAATCTGTCATGGTTACAAAGTCCTCCATGTCAAGAGTAATACAACTAGGGGTATCGTCTCAGGGGTGAACGTTCTCGGTTACAGATCTAAATTAAGATCTATGGATGCATGAATGAAGTCTGCTCCATAAAAAGGATAGTGACGTGTGTGAGTTAGAAGTCAGACTTCTGTCCTCGAGTGCTCAGGAGCTACTGCACCCTTCCTGCCGTTGTAAAACGGAACACAAGAACATCAATGCACATTCAATGGTGATCATAGTCCCTTCAATAAAGCATTTTTAAATTTCAAATTAAGTGTTGTTGTGACTAATGGCACTTGCCGTGAACAAGCCTCCGCTGATACGATCAGCAGATTTTAAGCCTAAGAAATGCATCTCTTTGTTTTATAAGTTGCGCCATCTAGGGCCAAGAGTACGACTTAGCTACACACACGTCACAACCCTTTTTAGGGGGCGGACTACATTCATGCAAATTCATTCATTCATCTCAGACCATAATTTAGACCTGGAACAGAGAACGATCACCTCTGACCTAGTACCTCCAGTGATATTACTCTCGACATGGAGGACTTTGCGACCACGAACAGATTTAACGAGCGCCAATCGCCACACAGTCAAATTAAGTAAAGAATTAAAGCCATAATATTTTAAAAGTTTTTTGGTTATTGTGTTCATAAATCTCTATCCAAAAGTCAAACTACAAGACATCACATTTGCATCAAAAATATAAATGTTGGCTCATTGGAATTTTATTGCACGTTGTCTTATATGATGCTGTTGCTTCACTTTCTAACTTCTTATTTAAAATGCACAGTTGATTCCAATATTAAATTAGTCCGGTGCATTTTATGAGGATGTAGAACTGTATATTTATGGAGTGAAACAAGCTAGTAAAAATTAAAGAATATCAAATAAAATCTTTCAGTTTACCACATATTTTACTTAATTCTTAGAAATCTCTGTGAAAACAGTTGACAAAAAATTATGAAATAAAGAAATAAAATAAAACATTCATTTCGATATTATCATGGGACACGGAAAAATAACGATCTTCAATCTGTAGTTTTCCAAAAAAGTAATAAAAACAAATAATTAAATGTTTGAGCACAAAACGTACAATGTTTAAATTCCACCGGAACAATGAAAAAAATATTTAAAATTGGGTTTAAAATATTTTTCAAAATGTCATTGTTTAAGAAATATTTACTATATCCTGAAGTTATCAACCACAAACGTTAAAAATTTTGCTTCAATTTTAATTAATAAAAGTTTGAATTAGAATTTTTTTTAATCATTCAAAATATCTACTTATTTAGACTCACAAAGTATATTTGAGCATATTCTGTTGTTGTGAATCAAATGATTTATCATTTGAACTACCAATATATAAATGCAAAAATGCTAATATTTTTGTTTTTATTGAAAGGAATTCAATTCAATATTTGATTTATTACACGCTTTTGAAGCGATTTTCAGTTGCTAAATGATTGTAAAAGATGATATGAATGATTTTTTGCATGTAATAAATAACAAGCAATTTGCATAAGTAAATAAGCAAAGCAAGAGATCCAGGCTAAACATAAAGAAGAAAAAATTCTAGTTAAAGTACTATTGTAAAACAATTGTACTGAAAGAAAATTATTTCTAGAAATTCTATTAACTAGTAAAAAAATTAATGATTTTATTAAAATGTTTTCATTTTGCTTTATTATTCTAAATCAAGAACTAAAGAAATTTAAGTGTTGGAAAGGGAATACTTCAATTGCAGTAGAATTATCTTTTACTTCATTTACAAGGCTATAAATTATAATTTACAAGATTTATTATTCTACAATGAAAAATTATGTAAACAGAATTTTATAAGTTCCATTTTTTTAAGAAGTTCTTTTTAATGGATCTTAGTAAAAATATTGAATAGCAATGATTCAGAGAAGGCCTTAATTAAAAAATAATAAAAATCAAATGAACTTAGTTATTCAAAGATTAGACAACATAATATAAAGAAAATCCGAAACTATAAGAATAAAGAAATCATGCCCACCAAACAATATTTTTCTAATGCTACATAATTCTGCAGATTTAAACTAGAAGTCACTATCAATTAAAATTCTTAATTGCTAACAGCTTTCTATAACATAATTTTTTGTTAGTCGGACTTTTAACCTCGGTTTCGCTAGAGTAGAATCTAAAATTAATATGAATATCTTTAAATAAATTTCGAACATAGAAGAATAATATGACTCGAAATATCAAACTCCATATGCATGGTATGCTTTAACTGAACATTTAAAAATGTTCATTAGAATTTTTTAGAAATATCAAATGTGATAGTAAAAAAAACATAACGTTTGTGATTGATAATTATTGAAAAAGTAAAAAAAAAAACTTTAAAAATAGGAATTAAAAATAAAAACATAATAACATTCTAAATAATTTCAAACAGATATCTGCAAAATAATGACTCATAATAAGCAGCACTCAAAATATAAAGAATGAAAAAAATTAACCTTAATTTTTTTTCTTTTTTCTGATATGCTGCGAAATGAAAATCTGAATTAAATTTCAAAAAGGAAACTTGATATTCAATCAAAATAGATCGAAAATCATTTTATAGAATTTATTTTATTAAAAAAAACTATTTGGTTATGAAATCACAGGCTTAGTTAATTTCACATAAAATATTTCCACGAACTTCATTATCTTCAAAAAAAGAAAGGATTATTTAGATAAGTTCTTTGATAAATCATTGACAAATAGTTTTAGTGATTCTCAAAATGCGTATGTTGTAATCAGAGTTCTTTTTATCACTAGTGAGTAGATAAATATAAAGTGACAAAGGATTCTGTAATCATTTCAAAAATAATCAAAACCAAAATACAAATTTAAATTTTGAGCGAGTAAAATTTGTATCATTCTTTAACTTACAATTGATTTGAACAAAAGTGTTTTTTTGGAACTTGAGTTCGCTGTTGAGTCTCCTACAGAAATAGCTCGCAGATCATCTGTTCGGAAAGCAGAAAACTAGAAATAGAACCGTTCTAGAAGGTGAGAAATCAAAGAACAGAATTTTGAATATCCATCGTATGATTCATATCGGAACTAATACAACAAAAACGAGAAATATTTAAAAAAAATCTAATTCTTATTGAAATAAAAAAAGATTTCACATATTCTAATAAATCAAAATTAAATATCATTCTAACACAGTACTGACGAATTATAACTTATGATTATATTTTAGAATTTTAATAATTCAAAGCTGATTGAATGCAGTAAAAATTTGCCTTTTGAAAGAATACGAATTAGGAAAATTAGATCTAAAATCAGTACAATAATTGAAAACGATAATTTTCAAACTATAAATATCAGTGAAGATGTATTTTTATGTTTTTTCAATTAAACGAATGATACATAATTTAAGAATAAACAGCAATAAAATAGAATGATATTTTTATTTTAAAAAATATTTGTTTCAAAAATGATGATTTAATAAATAAATAAATATATGATTTTAATTAATAAACAGTGAATAACATTTTGAATATAATATTTTTCCAATACAAATTTTAGGCAGATGATTTTTTTTAATGGAAAACCAGTTGCATATAAAAGCGTAAGTTTTTTCCTCTGAAATGTTTGCAAGCAAACGACATTTTTTTCTTTTCTTGTGTAGTATAAATATCATGCTGTACTAATTATGTTTCCAAATTTAACTCTTTGTGAAAGATTTTAATCGAGATAAAATATAATAATATAGAAAAATATTAAATATCAGTAAAAAACTGTTTGGGAGGGTTTTATTAAAACTTATATAGAAGGTTGAGCTCCAAATATTGAGTGGGTGAGAAAAGTTTTAAAAAACATAATATTAACTTTTAACTTCATTTAGAAGGGCATATTTGATATTAAATTATGTTTTTCATTGAATTTGTATTTCACTACTTGAACAAAAATATATGAATTTTAACTTATTTTTAAAATTTAATAAATAGCTTTAATTATACATTTATTAATAAAAATATATTCAATATGGTGGGTAGAATCATTATAAAAAATAACGCATTTTTACTCTTTTAGCTACAAACAGCTTTAAATGAAATTTTATTATAAACAAAGGAAGATTTCTTTCTCAACTTATGTATATACTCTTCATATCGACAGATTTAGTGAACTTAGATTAATAAGTATATATAAGTTATAAAGAGTTTAAAATGTGTACAGTTGCTCAAACAATTGATTTTGATATCAAAATAGTGGCTCAAACAGTTTAGAGTACACCTTACTTTTATTTCATAAATCTCATTTTCAAAATAACTAACACATTATCGAAAAGCACAAAAACGTTTTTATTTTTGCACAAAAAATTGGTTTAATTTAAAGAAAAAATAAAGCAAAATCAATGAAAAAGTTCTGAATTGAAATGTTTCAGAAGCATTTTACATAAATATACGCAGATTTTGGCCTAAAAAATTAAGAATACACCAATTAGAATTACACTCTCTTCAAACAGTGCAAAGGCTGTCAGGGCCAAAATGTTGAATTTTCTTTCATGACTAATCAGAACTTTCTGTCAAAAATTATTGATTATCAATTATGAGTTTTTGCAAACTTCAAACACTTTTTGGAATTTGAAAACTGATGAACGATTTCTCGCTAACAATCCGACTTTTATATCTACTTAATTATCCTTAATATATCTGATTTTCAAAATAATTAACACGTTACTGAAAAGTGCACACATAAAAATGGTCCAATTTAAAGAAAAAATATAAAAGAATCAACAAAAAACTTTTAAATTGAAATATTTCAGAATCATAGTAAATAAACATGTACATTTTTTAAGAAGCAACCTTATATATTTTTAAAAAATGTAGCTGTATAAAGCGTGTCAAAAATAATCAAAATTAGGCATTGGAAATCAAATATTGAATGAATGGCGTTCAATCAAAAGTTGAAAATTACCTTTCCCTTTTATTGCTAGTTCTAATTATTTATAGCTATCAAAAATTTCCGTTACCAAAGTTATTTATTATGATTAGCGGCTAATTATAAAAGAAAAAAAATATGAATAATAATGTAACAACCAAAATAACAAATATAGCAAAAACTGAGTAAATAGAAAAAGTGCTTAAAATGCATAAAAAAGGGGGGATTATAAAACACATGTAAAACTTAAGTGCATTCTAGGAACGCTTTGGAAATAAATTGTAATTGGATTTTAAAAGTGAAAATAGAACACGAAACTTGGCAGACATCGCATTAAGTTACTGATCAGGGTATGAAATTAATTTGTACACAATACCTGACAAGCAAAATAGCATCATGCTAAAATATGTTTAGATTAATTCAAAAATAAAATGCCTTCTTTTAAAAACACGCTCATATTAATGATAAAAAGAGTATTTAATTATTGCATATTTTCTATTTAATGAAAGTGAGACATTATTTATCCATAAAAAAAAGAGAGCAAGCGTTATTGTAAATAAAAAAAAACTAAGAATTGCTTCTGTTTAGCAAAATATTCATTTGCTTTCTTAACAAATTACAAATAATCAATTATGGCAATTAATTCATAAAAAAATCAAAAAAAAAATTATTTTATCTCCTACAGAAAGTTTTTCATTTTTGCATTGTTTAATGTTTTTCGTAACTTTAATGTTTCTTCATTCCATTTCCCTTTGGTTTTTAAAGTATATGAGGAAAGATCCTTCCAAGATGAATTTCATTTTCCCCTTACAATTATCATTTTTTCATCTTCCTTTTCAAGAGTATTGTTCTTTAGAATTTTTCAACCTTAATTACTTTCTCGTTCCATTGGCCTTTGACATTTTTGTTGGTACATTACGTCAAGCATCTGGTGTGGTGTTTAATTTTCAAGAATCATTCATTACAAGTTCAACACTCAGAGAATGCATCAATTATTTTACATGGTAGTGTACTATAACTTTCAGTTAAGTTCAAGAACAATCTTAGGCCATCTGAGTTTAAACCTAAATGAGTTCCATTTGAGCAATATTTGAAAAAAATATTGCGCAAATATAGCTGCATCATGCATAACTACAAAGCAACAATTCACGACTCATAGTCCATGGCAAAAATAGCTGGAATTGTTAAATGATGTTTAGCTACTTTTTTTTGTTATGCAATGCTGTCACGTTTGGCTATTTTTTTAAAAAATATATTTTTTCAGAACCTACAAAAGACGTCGACATTAAAATAACAAGCGCATTTGGCATGAGATACATAATTTAAGTTTTAAAAAAAGATTAATAAATTTAATTGAATGGTATATCTTCTTGCATTCAGTATAATTTTGAAATAAGAATACATTCTAAAACTAATTGAAAGCTAATCTTGCTCAATTTTTCATTAATTCTAAACTAGCTCGGGGTTATAATAGTTTTTTTTTTTTGTCTAATACTTTAAATGCAAAAATTATTTTCATATAAAATATTACAATACTCTAAATATTTCTATTATACCTTGGAAGCCGGGCATGTGTATTTCGGAACAAGTTGTTTTAGAACATTAATTACGATTTTAAATAATCAAGAATTAGGCTGAATTTCGGCTTTTTCAGGCAATAACTTCCGAAAATATTGGCGAAAAAAGTAAATTTTCTACCGTTCGTTGAGAATTCAACGCCAATTGAGTGTGTTCTGGTTGTGTTCTGAGTCTGTTCTGATTTATTTTCAACGGATACGAACTTGATTTTGTATTACCCAGCTATAACTTTTGATAAATTATTCATATTAATTTTAGTTATTTAATAAAAAAGTAACTAAAATAAAATTTTTCTTTTTTGCTCTAAGTAGGGATTGGCTTAATTTTTTTTGTATATTACTTGCTTCACTATAGTAAAAAAAGAATGCAAGACGGTAAATAAGGGAAAGGCATAGTAAAATGAGCAAAACGGCAAAAGAATTGCACAATAACATGAATTGTACATGTATCAAATTTTGAAAATATTTTCGTAAGAAGCCTGTAAGATCAAGGTATATAAAATGTTTGATTAAAAAATTTTGTGACCGTTAATTCTGGCGAAACAGTAGGTCGCCAAAAGCCTTCACTAATCTATACTACTTATAAAAATGATTGTGTATGTGTTAAGACTCTGCCGTCTAGAATTATTTGACATAAAGTTTCGAAATTTGGCACATTCATCTCTTGGAAGATGGGAATGTGAAGATGGGCACGAATTTTGGAAATTTTAATTAATTAAAAATATTTGAGTTTTGGCACTTTTCTGCGATAACTTCCAAAAATATTGCAGGCAAAATTAAATTTTACACTGTTTAAAAATGCAAGGAAAAAATGTCTTTTAAATTATGCCAATTTTATAATCATCTAAGCGGAAACATTTTTTGACCGAACAAAAAGGGTATTTTAGAAACTTTAATTTATTTAAAGAAAAACATAAAAAAGTATAGGAGTTTATAATAGAATCATAAATTTTAATTTCTAATTCTTCAATTCATAGACATAATAAATTCTCCCGGAAAATTACGACAAATGGGAATCAATTTATGATTAATAATAAACATAAAGTAATCAGCACCGACTTAAATTTTCAATCTTCCATTCATCGTCTGGCAGTTATTGCTCATAAAAGAGACATTAATTCAGCAATTATTTGGAGCTTGTTCTTTTAGATACATTTTCTTTGATATAATAGTTCAAGCTCTTCCAATAAACATTTTAATTAAGAGTTTTTTTATTATCTTCGTAGCTGAGCTTGGGAATGCCTTGTTATTTCAAGGTTTGAATATATACATACAATTAATGAACACAATTGAAAATTTGATATCAATTATTTTAAGTGGAAGTAATATATTCACAATGCATTATTTTTGCATTTTGGTTTACATTATGTATAGTCGTGTTTTATAAGGCATATTCCATCAAATTAAGTCCACACGTTTGTTTTTCGTATATTTTAATGCACGGACACAGGAGTACATGAACATGACGAGAAAGAACAGAAGTATAGAGCTGGTTGCCCTTTTTCTGGACATGCAAAAGCCTATTATCCTTGAACTTTGAAACCTCAGCTTTCCAATTCTAGCGTCTCCTTACTCTTGTTTTTCCCGCTTGCCTGCTTCCTCATGTAGTCGTACTCTACTGCCATCTACAGGCGAGGGATAGAAAGAGAGTATGGCCTGGAGGCTTGTACTACATAAATTAGATTACCTGTTGTATTTAACTTCAAGCTCATTGTATTCCTCTTTGCACAAGGTTTCCATTTGTCTTATATGTCAAGAAATCCCTTAGTTTTTCTACAGGGGAACCTGCAGTATATAGGAAAACATGGATTCTCCAAATCAGTATTTATACTGTTCGTTTCAGTATGCTGATACCACCACTTTTCGACGATTCTATTTCACTGAGAGGTGAGACACAGATTTTCGACTCATTAGATATTTTTTTGCTCAATTTTTTTCATGGGCAATTGCATATATTGCATTCGATTATCGCATTGTTTTTGACTGTACTATTTTATTTTAATTCAATCAATGGGTAATCCGAGCTCACTTTATTGCTAAATGTAAATGTTGCGTGCGTGAGCGAGATTAGATGTAACTTAACTCTAAATTTTATTATCCTTTAAAAAACTTCAACTACTACTTTGTAAAATCTTGTGACGTCATTGTTTTGTTTTGTGTTCTAAAAAATATGTTCTAATAAACGTGTGTTGTCAAGATATTCGTTTCCCTTATTTAAGCGTATTCACTTGTAATGAAACAATGAAATATCCCATCTTATTTTGCGAAGTTAAAAGAATCTGATGATCCAGCGTTTTAGTAATTTGTAGATTTGTTTTTGTATTACTGAAGAATGCTGGTGCAACAGTAAACATTGCCACCGTTCATTTTTCCTTTCAACCTTATTTTGGTGATTTAAACCCATCCTTACGCATGCAAAAAAGAGTGGAGGGTGTTAGAATCCGTTTTCAAACAATACTTGTGGATCTGATGATTTGTTATTGCAAAAATTAGTTTGATTGGAAATTGGAATGGTTTGAATTGGATTGACATAGTACATTGGATGACAATGATAACATGTGTGGTATTAATTCTATTTTGAATAAAAACAGTTGCTTTAAGGGCATTGTACTTTAATCTTTTGGCTGCAAATTTAGCACCTTTGAAAAACTGGGCGGATATGTATCTAAAAAGAATGAGCCACCTTACCTTTAGATCTGTTCTATGCGTCAGCGAAATTAGATGCAACTCGACTCCAGATTTTCTTATTCTAAAAAAAACAAAAAAAAAAAAAAACACTTCAACTACTGCTTCGTAAAAACCCGTGATGTCATTGTTTTGTTTTCTATGAAAAATATATTCTAATAAACGTATGTTGACGTTGTTAAGATATTGGTTTCCCTTATTTAAGCGTATTCACTTGTAATGAAACAATGAAATATCCCATCTTATTTTACGAAGTTAAAAGAATCAGATGATCCAGCGTTTTAGTAATTTGTAGATTTGTTTTTGTATTACTGAATGCTGGTGCAACAAGATCAGTGGCGTGAGCTTTGAAATCCAGACAAATCAAGTGGAAATAAAGAATTCAGTTGGATAATTTATTACTTCATTTTGACCAATAATAGTAATTTGCGTATTACTTTTTAAAAAAATCTTCAGTAATGTTGTAGAATTACTGACTGATGAGAATAATGACTCAAATGTCACCTTCGGCAATGATAATTTAACTTTATCGTTAACTTTAACAAATGATGCGCTTCTTTTTTTTAAAGTTTAATGCTTTGGAAGCTGTGCAAACTTTGTTCAAATTTTCAATTACCGCAATTGAATGATCGAAACAATTATGTTAAATTAAATCAAATTGAAAAGCAAACCGATCAAGTTTTACCAATTGATTGAATAGGCTCATTAACATGATTAATCGACTGTAATGTTGCTCATTTCGATCATGAAGATTATCTAAATTTCCTAATTCTCACTTTTTGCTACATGTTGTTGTGACGATACAGCAATAGTAACTGTGGCATGTACAGTCGATTTCCTTAATTTTGTCGTGCTTTTTTCACTTCTGCTTCATTTGGTCTTCTTCCCGTTTTCTCTTACCTGCGTTAGTACGACGACCATCATTATGTCGGTTAATACAAAACTTTAATTTATAATGCAATAAAATCTTCAAAATTAATTTTGTGCATTAAAAAATTTAGAAGACATTGAACAAAAGTGAAAATCGCAGAGCATCAAAAATTTCAATGCCAAATTAATTAATTTTTTATAAATAAATTAATTTTTAAGTTTGGGCAAAATTTAAGAGTACTGTCCAGTTTTCTGTTACGCATGCCAAAACCATGTTAACTATCCAAACAGGTGTCAGATGTCTGTAATCTTGAATGATCTCAAGAACAGAAACAAATGGTTCAGGGCTGCAAAAAAATTTTTGAAGCTTATGATATTTAGCCTGAAATCTCTCCCCATACCAAACGATAATTACCAATACATTACCAAACGATAATTATTACTAATACCAAACGATACATTACCAAACGATAATTATTACTAATACCAAACGATACATTACCAAACGATAATTATTACTAATTTGGGTTTATATATGCAAATCAATACATCAAGAAATCTTTCCTGCCGATAAAAAGCTACATTATATCTACATCATATTACACACAATAGAGTTATGAATTTTGTGAAATTAGTTGTAAGTATTATAGATATTTATAAATTGCTATATAAATATTATAAATATTTCAATTGTATATTTTTTATTATAACAATTAATTTAATATTTTATTGTAATGCAATCGCTCGTCAGCGAGAAAAAACCGTTCTAAGGGGATTTACAACAGAAGATAGCCATATTTGACTAATTTGGTGACGTAGGTGTATGGAGATGTAATGAGGTCTCTAACGGTTTTTACTATAAGCTAAAATGTGTAGTAGAAGCTAAGAAATAAAGGTTTGTTCTTAGAGAATATTCGAGTTAGTTCCACAGTTGCCTAGAAAAAGTGCGCCGTTTTTGAGTTTGCCCCGCCCACTTCAGTGGGACGTTGTTTAAAAGGTGCAGTTTAAGAAGGTTGATTAGATGGTTTAAGGAATGTAAATACTTAGGAGTCATATTAGACTTGAAATTAACTTTTGTTATATAACTAAAAAGTTTCGAGACCTAACTCGTAAATTCTTTCCCTTACTTTCTCGAGACTCAAAAATGACAATACAAAACAAAATGCTTCTTTACACCGCCTATTTGCAACCAGTAATAGCTTACGCCTGCCCGGTGTGGGGTTATATTCCGAAAACAAATCTAAAGATAATAGAAAGATCACAAACGAAACTAATAGGAAAAATCTGTAGAATGAAATTGTTTATGTCCAGTGAAGATATGCATAAAGCCCTATATTACCACCCTCTTAAAAAGTTCATCAAAAAATTATCTCTCAAATTCTGTAAAAATATGGACAAGATCAATAATGAACAATAAGAAATATCCCAAGATACCCTCCTAACCCTAAAAATAGACGCCCTGGAAATGTTCTTCGTTAAATTCTTAATTCCTGTGACTCCCCCTACCCTAAATTCTCGAGCTTGAATCTACGTTACTCTCAAAAATGATTATTCCACAATAAACCTAAAGGATGCATATACCCCACACACCCCTCCATCATCAGCCAATCACAACAAATCCTGTCATTCAGCAACTCATCCACCCCTCACCCTTAGCAAGAACTATATATACTGAAGCAGACGTTCTCAGCTCACTTTCAGTCGGCATCGAAGAGGTTCACGACGTATATCGAGAGCAATGCCGCTACTCAACTACCATTTCCGGAGATAAGCCCCTGCCGGGGTTAGGCACCCCGTCAACGCAACAACAAGCAAGGATGATTAGATCAGTTTGGAAAACGAACTTGTTAGTTGGCTGAGTTTGAGAGAGCGTCTTTTGTCTGCGACGAGCGTTCTATAACTTTGATGTTAATCGAGATTAGCAGGTTAAAAAGAGATAATTCTCAGTGAATTTGTAGCTTGTGTTGCGAATATTTAATACGCGCTTTCACTGACAATAAAGCGAGTATCTTCGCATCGTTCTTATGTGAGAATTATTCGTAACGATATGATGTAATCATAAAAATTCTTCTTAGAATTTTCACAAACTTATGTTTTTAATTAGACAGGAACTTCAAAATCGTTTTCATCCGACAATCGTTTTTCTTTTTTTGCATTATAACAACCAAAGTTGATAATGCAAAAAATTATCAAATGCATATAAATTATCAATTTTCGACTGAATACAAATTAAGTCACACTATCAGTTGTGAATTTCCAACTAAGTAGACTCAGCAACTGCCTAAGACCTCTAGGATGAGATTAGGTCGCTAACGAGTTGAATAAAAAAATTATTTCTTTAGCAACTAGATAAAATAAGTTTGTATGAATTACAGATTCTATGAAAGATAATATAACAACTTAATCAGTATATTGTTCAGTGTCCTATACGTTTTACATATCCCATGAGTTCATTTAATTGTTTGTTGTTGTTGTTACTTATGGCACTTGCCTATGGACAAGCCTCCGCTGATACAGCGGCAGATTTAAGCCGAAAGGAGCGTCTCTTGTTTTTGAAGTAGCGCCAACTAGGGCCAAGAGTACGACTTAGCTACACCCTCGCCACATTTGCTTGCACAACCCCTTTTTACAGGGGTGCACATTCACACATCTCACAGATAGCACACAGAAGAACAACCATGCCCAAACCGGGACTCACAGAACATGAAGAAGACGCGCTTCCTCTGTGCCAGAAATCTGGCTGTTCATTTAATTGTAAAAATATTTATAGATGACATACCTCTGCTTCAATAATATTATACAAAAAATAGATGAAGGTATTTTAGAGTCATAATAAATAATGTAAATAAGTATTCATAAAGTTAATTTTAGCATAAAATAAACCATTAACACTTTAAAAATGTGCTGAAATATGAAGCTAAATTTATCATTGTATTAGCGATTTCGGCGCTAAAGAGGCATATACATCCCCGGAAATCATATTTTATTTTCTATTGGTTAAACTTCACTTTTATGTGGCTTTTAAGGTTCACTTTTATGTTATCACAAAGAATCATTTTTACATAATATTTAACATTTTAATCATGCGAAAGTTGGAATTAAAGGGTTAAGTGGGAAGAGGTAGACTCTTAACATGAAATGTCCAAGAGTGAAACATTTTTGCACTTTAATAAAATTCAGTATCACTACCATTAGTTTTAATATTTCGCATTTAAAAAAAGGCATTTTAAATTAATTTAAAGTAAAAGATCTAGAAAAATTATAAAACTTTTTTGCCCAGATAAAATACTCTAATACAAAGCTTCCTGTTTATTTGCAACTTCTAAGAAAGTATGCAGAATTGAAAAAAATTAGAGCGATATTTGATTTTAATTTAAATGTGTTACAACATGATTGTTGTAAACAAAAATAAAAATCCAAAATGAATTAATTAAAAAAAGGAATCAAAACAAATTTGAAAGTTTGGGGACGCCCAGAAGTTTCGAGGTCACTAGGTTTTGCCTATTTTATCTATTTGATAATCTAGCCTTGAATAGATAAAATTTTAAATTATTAAGTAAAAATTCAATAATAATAGTTTTTAAGCTGTTTAGAAAGAATTAAAATTACAAAATGAAAATATGGCAGTTTTTCACTTTAATCCATAAACTTTTAATATTATTAAATTGTCAAAATACTGTTGTTGCTTGGAACTTTGTTGTTTTGCTTTGTAACACTTTGTGCCTAAAATAATAATAAAAGTTTATTCTTTAATATAATTTCCTTTTTTTTCATCATATTATTCTTTTTACTATTTCATTTCAAAACTTTGTACGGGAAAAAACGGAAGATGGAAGTAGGCTGAAGTTATTCCAGTTTAAGGTTTCTTCATTCTTAAAAGAATATATATATGTATATATAAAGATACGAAATTTCTGATTTTCTAAAGAATTAATTGAAAACAATTACAGTAAAAATAAATGCACAAATAAAATATTTTGATATGAAAACAAACAAAATCACATTTCTTCTTTATTTATCATATACTGTCAGAAAATATATTAAGACTTGAATGTAAAATTGGCGATTTTTTTATAATATACTAGTCGTCTTTGTTGACCAGCAGTTTCGCCAATCTTAATGCTTGTTAAGATTATAATAATTAAATAGTTTATGCAACTCCTATATTAATAAATTCTTCATCAAAGCATTTTAAAGCTTCAAATGTTAATAATTATATAATTTAGTCATAATATAGTAAAGACCTTCAGCCACAATGTAATATGTATCTCTCTAATTTTCTGTTAGCTTTCGTAGAATTTATTCTTTAAATTAAAATGGAAATGATTCGACAGCAATTAATTTTGCATTTTTTACTTAAACATTTTTAAAAAAAAAATATGAGTACTGAAAATAGTGTCACTGAGCATTTAAACCCTATGGCTGCTAAAGAATACCTTTCTTAATTTATGTAATATTAAAAAAATTTTTAAACAAAATGTTCTCAGATTCATCATGAACAGATCGAATAATTAACAATGTTTAATTTTAAATTAAACATAAATTAAGAAAATAAACAGAACCATTTGAAATAATCTGTCGAAAACATTTTAAGCCTAACCACGTCAACGTGGGAAAAAGCCGCTTAAAAACGATGTAAAAACTATAAGCATAAGTGAAAAATATATAACTAACATAAATACTGTTTAATTATAAAATCATACAACTAACCTAAAAACAATCTATTTACATTATGTATCTGAAGTAAAATAAAACAGCAAACCAATTAATCAGAACCAAGCCCGTATTCGTTTGAATACAGTTGTGAACACAATCAACACAATTCGCATGCGTAAATTTGCAACACCAGTTATGGTGAAGCAAATGTGTAAATTTTTTACGCCAGTTAAGGTAACTCTAGGCAGATTAGAAATTTTTAATTTCCTTTATTTCGTTTAATTTTAATTCAAAAGGGCTTCAGAACGAATATGAAAGAACGGTTAATTTACAATGTTTAATTTTAAATGCATCAAACATTAAGCAAATTAACAGAAGCATTTTAAATAATCGGCCGAAAACATGTTCAACCCTAACCTTGTTAACGAGAGGAAAAAAACCTGAAGTTTTACTTATTTAGCGATGGGGAAATGAAAAGATTTTTTAGTGGGAAGGTTAGTCTTTAATTAATAATTAAAATTCTAATTAAAAATTCAAAAAAGTGTCCAAAGTGCACATTCCTGACCTTGAGCACACACACACACACACACACACACACACACACACACACACACACAC
>JAOUZG010025245.1:1726839-1792944 GCA_026289955.1 Argiope argentata | reverse complement strand
ACACACACACACACACACACACACACACACACACACACACACACACATTGAGCTTTATTATAAGTAAAGATATAGATAGATTAGTTACTTTAAAAAATAATAAAATAACGCGTGTAATTTCTGTATAAACAATGTTGGATTCGTTCAAGATTTTGAATAAATATACATACTTAGTCACAGAAATAAGAATGCACATCAACAGTATCATTATTTTTAAAGGAAATCTTAACATGATGTAAGGATGCATAAAAAATAAGGATGTATGATATGAAAAATAAATTATGTTTTATTACAAAATAAAAAAATTGCTCTTAAAATATAATTTTAATTTTCAATACAAGATCAACTTAAAATACCACATATTTTACACCATGAAGGCATGCAAATAGAAACAAAGGAAAAAAGGATACATTTAACAAGTTCCTGTACATATGCTTAAAATTCATGATTTTTTGGTAGCTTCGAAGTTGAACTGCTTTTTTTAGAGCATTAAAATATATAAAGTTTGTGTGATAGTTTTTCTGCCTTTCTTCTAGAATGGCTGTATTGAGAACAACCTTAATTTTTGATGTTTAGTTTTCTAATTTACCTATTCAGACTGTCTCACAAATGTTCATGGTAACAGTTGCTATAAGATTCTGAGCCCTAGTAGCACACAAATACTGTACAATATTGAACAATATTCACAATATTGTTTAATATTGTGGAATATTGTTTAATATCATATAATATTGTACAATATTGTTTAATATTGTGGAATATTGTTTAATATCATATAATATTGTACAATACTGTTTAATATTGTACAATATTGTTTAATATTGTGGAATATTGTTTAATATCATATAATATTGTACAATATTATATGATATATTCAATGTCCGCTTTATAGAATATGGAAATGATTCCCTGGTAGCACATCCTGTTGCATAATATTGTACAATATTATGCTAAGGATGCGCTACCTAGGAATCATTTCCATATTCTATAAAGCAGACATTTCTATTAAATTTAGCAATATGTATGGGATCATTATTTCTATGGAAGGTGTATGGATTCTAAAATCCTAATATGGAGACCTTTGGCGAATATTTATAGCATCTAGAAAACTATATCTATTTATGACTTATCCCAATATAACTAAACTGCGTTTTGATAGATGATATTCTAAACAGTAATGATATATAATCTGCTTTCAATTCCTATTATGGTCATTAAGAAAGTTTTGCTTCAGCTTATTTTTCTTTCATTTTTTAAAAAGTTTCTTTAAATAGTAGAAAGTTCTTGCGACAAGAAGGCAATTTATTTCATCCAATAAATCCCATAATTTCGAAACTGGCAATTACTTTTGCAATCTTTTGCAAAGTCACCTTTTTTGTGGTTAACTTTCCATACGAAGAGATTTTTTTTTCTTAATGTTTTTTACATGATATCACGCCTTTCGAAATATATGACGTTTCAAGATTGCATGATATCACATTTATTTTCTGTATCAAATGCTGACTTTGGCTCACTAATTTCTGGATTTTATTTTATATATACATATACATTTGATTTTTTTGATTCTTGAAATTGGGCGGCTATTTGACTTCAGATCTTTTTTGGAATACTCTCTTCAGTTTTGAAATTTTCAGTTCTTTTTTACAATGGAAGAATTTTTTTCCTTTCTTTTACAAATTTACCTTGAGATTTTTTTTCTTTTAGAGATTTATATTTATATCCATCTTTCTATAAGATAAATCATTTTTATATAGTGCCGTCAGCGAATCAATGAAAATCTTAACGCTCAACTTGCAATATTTAATAAAAAACTTTCCAAGCTTTTTAAAAAAAATACAAAGAAATACAAAAAATATTCTGTTCAATATTTTCAGAAGCTTATAACATTATGAACACTCTGAAAGGGGATATTTTTTCAATACAGATTTCAATGCGAAAAAGAAATTAAAAAAGAAATAAGACTTAATTAATAAGTATTTTAATGCTAAAAATAATGCCATTTAGAACAATTTTTGAATTTATATACTTGAAAAGCGTAGAATTTAAGAGTTGGGATGTAAGTTTGTTTTTTATTTAAGAAATTGCTTATGAATCTTTTCGGAGAAAAAAAAAAACCTAATCGAAATTTAAAAATTTCTTTCCTTTTTTATTTTTTTAATCGGCAGTAATTCAGTTTCCTTGATCATTGTAATAATATCTTACAGTTATTTCCTACATTTGTAGCAGGTTATAATTCATTGATTATTGTGCATATTATCTGCACTTAAAATCAGGTACATGATTTTATGAATCTAATAATCTTGATGTATCAGATAAAACAATTAGCAAAAAATATAAATTTACCCAAACAGTAATATCTAAATTATTATTATCTCTACTTTTGTTTTAAATTTTTTTTTGCCAATTTTAATAATCTTCATGATATTTTCATATGTTCTATTGATTATTTATAAAAAAAACAATCTTGTTCATTTAATCTAAAAAGTTATTTATCCTAATAATAGTGTACAGGTTTTGTTTAAGAACTTGCTATGGACATTTCATTTAATACGTGATGTCATATATTTTCAGTAAACAGGTCGATGAAATCATATGGATTCTAAAATCGTATATTATTTAAATTGTATAGAAAAATGATGCACAAACATAGATTTTTTTCGTTTTATCTAAAAGAATATTTATTATTTAATACTAAGAAATTGTTTGAGAAATCAATGTAAAAAAGTTATTACGCATTTAAAACAGAAAACACCAAACGATAATTGTTTTGTTTAATTTTACGAATGTTTTTAAACAAAAGATTAAATGAATTACGTATGTTTTTTTATAAAAAAATTTATCTGAACATGTTAATATAATAAAAGATTAAAAAGAAAAAAAATAAACGAATTATACTTTTTAATACACCAATAAAAATACATTTTAAAAATATTATTTATTTTTATTTTTGCGTGCATTCTAGATGATATTCTTTTTCATTAGATGCAGAAATTTTGGTAAAATTTTGCTTCGGTAAACGATTAAATTCTATTCATTTAATAATAAATTTTATTATGTTCTGTTAATTTTTTATTGAATTAATATCAAAATTGATCCAATTTAATAATAATAAATTTCAACACAGAAAAAGATAATACAGTCCTTCTAGAAGGAATAAATATTTTTTATTTTCGTCACTATATCATTTTTGATTTTTTCAATTCATATCAAAGATATGCTGAACTCCAAATTTAATAAGCTTATAAAAGCAACGACATTACATGCGCAGTGATGTTTGCTCCCATTTCAATTTTTAAATAATGGTAAATCTGTTCGCTAAAGCATTAAAATTCCCGTAAGACCAGAGGCAACGCATATCAAAAAGCAAGATTTGGAAAAAAATTTCATAACAAAAGATAAAATTTAGCAAAATTTAGCATAACTTGGATAAACAATACAAAGGATAGGCTTTAAGATAAATGCTTTTTCTACTTTAATCAAATTTAATATTCATTTCACGGAAAATAATCTTTAACCTAATTTTTTGTCTGTAGTTTATTCAGTATTCATGAGATTTATCAAATCTTCTCCCACAAATTTAGTTAAATTTTGAATTTATTTATTTTATTTCGCGAATTTGATTTGAATAATTTATAGAATCGGTTTTTCTGACAAATGGACTTAATGTCGTTCAGATAAATTAAAATGAATAAAAAATGAAAATAAAGATGAGCATTTCAAAACCGGAGTAATTATAACACAGAAATACCGAAAAAAAGCAATTTAAGTTAAAATGACTCATTTGCAGATTATTATTATTTTTTAAATTTGTAAGATTATTCCCAGAAACGAATTTTCGACAAGAAACTTATTAATGTTAATAATTTTTCTACTTTGGTTTATTTTGCATAATTTAAAAGATCAATAAATATTTGTCAATTATAGTCAATCCTTTTTAATATACTCAAAATTATTTCAATTTAGGTTTTAAATATTTGAAATTCAAATTGAAATATTCAATTGCATTAAAATATCTTTGATTCAAAAGAAATTGATTTAGACTGTGTAAATAAACTAGTCTTAAGAAAAAGTTAATTTAATTAAAAAGAAATATTTAGTTTTATCAAAGTGGCACAATCGCCGAGAGCAAAGTATGGTATACATACTCCAAGCGCCAGTTTTAGGAAACTCTATGGAGACAAAAATAAATAAATAAATAAATAATAAAATAAATAAAAAATAGAGCATTTATGAAAATTTTACTCTCTGGTATACAATTTATATAAGAGAAAGCATTGAAATTTCAAAAAATTCGACAAAAATTCAAGTTGCAGATCTCAGAATAATTATATATATATATATATATATATATATATATATATATATATATATATATATATATATATATATATATATATAATTATTCTGTCTTTTAGTCTGTCCGAAAACACATTAATTCAAAAACGCTTTGAGCTAGACGGATGAAATTTGGTATAGAATCCTTACATCAAATTTGGAGTTATCTTACAAGTTTTGAATGAAATCCTTTAAATCCATTCATAAGAAGTCTGCCTGTCCGTCTCTTCAAATGTAAATTAGTGCTATAACTATAAAGCGATTAATCGAGTTAAAATTTGGCACACAGATTTAATATCGAAAGTACATATGCCAATGGATTTTTTGAACAAAATTTATCAAAAGTTAGAGAGTCTGTCATTTTTTAACATGATAAATATGTATGCTCGATAACTCATAAAATTAATGACATAAATATATATACACTGGTTTTTATTTTTGGGCTATAATTGTACTTCTATGTCAAATTTTGGTTTTAATCGGGCAGAAAAAATGTATCCACAACATTCTTTTGATGTTCTGATTGTTATCTATAAACATCCAAGCGGTCACTCGTTGAAGACTGAACACTTTTTTATCTCTTTCTTTTTTTTTTTCGCCAACGTTATACAATTAATTTGTTCCATTGGTTATTTCATAAATGCTCAGAGTCGACATCCTAGCATGAGGGTAGTGTGTCTTGTGAACTAGGCGTCCTGAGTTCGAGTTCTGTTACGGGCATGGTTGTTCTTCTGTGTTCTATCTGTGAGGAGTGAGAATGTACCCCCCTGTAAAAAGGGGCCGTGCAAGTGAATTTGAAGCATGAAGTAGCTAAGTCGTACTCTTGGTCCTAGTTGGTGCTACTGAAAAAACAAGAGACGCTCACACGGCTTAAATCGCTGACAGATTTGTCAGCAGGCTTATAAAAGAACTATAAGTAACAACACCAACATAAATGCTCAGAAGTACATTCATTAGAAAATAAACGTGAAAGTTTTACTTGCTGTTACTGGTTTAAAGTCAAAAAGACGAAAAATATTTGAGGCATTTACCCTTACTAAGCCTATGAAGACGAAAGAGGGTGAAATTATATTAATGTATAGAGCTCTATATCTCTTCGTTACATCACTCAGAAAAAAAAACCCGCAATGCTAATTTTTAGTCATTAAATTACTCTAACACTACAATTACTTTCTTGACATTCGAATCGAATTTTCATAATTATTAACTGTGCAACTTTTCTAATATTTTTTTACATAAAAAAGTAGTAAATATTTGTAATTTTTTTGAAAAATTATCACTCTTTATATCATATTTTGATAGATAGTAACTTCGTTATTTTGTTTCAGTAAGTGAAATAATTTTAAGTGTAGAGCAGTAATTTAATTAATTGGTTTAAAAAATAATTGACTCATTATCAAATGAATATCTACAAAAATTCTCACTTCTTGTGACTAATAATGATGCGAAAACTTTTGATTTGAGACTTAACTCATTTTCTAAAACAAGTAATATAAAAATAATTTTTTTAAATCAATTCCTACTTTGGATATTAGAAAAAATTTAGAAAGTTAGGAAATTTTTTGTTTCAGTTACTTTTTATTAGATAATTACTTTGCGATTATCTAATAAAAATCGCAAAGTAATTACTTTTATTAGACAATTACTGAATCAAAGAAATATTTCAAAGTTAAGATAATTTTATTTTAAATTTATAATATCTTTTCTCTTTTACAGTTTATTTTTTCAATTACTGCTACTTTCAATCTTTAAATAATTATCAACCACATCACTATATTTTCAAAATCAAGATACTTTTTTTTATCTAAACAAATCGCCAATGTAATCTAGTTGCTCCAATGATATTCTTATATATCTAATATTATAACGATAGAGTGCCAAATATGGCAATCGAATCCGCCATTTACCTGTATTACGGCAACCTCTCCTCGCCCAAGGCGGTGTGTTCGACGGGCAGTGGACGTGAAGCTACCATAGTTACCTAGCATTGTTTACAATTTGGTAGCAACAGTGGAGCCACTTGCCGTAAATGAAACCGGTAAATCAGTTCGGTCCTAAACCATTTATTTTTTTCTGACTAAGAAAGCGAAACGGGAACTCTTCCTGTTATTTGTGAACATCTGCGGTTTGTTACGGTTTTTTGCATTTTTAATTGTGAATGTGACTTTATTACAACCGAAACTATGGACGGAGAAAGTGATGTACACACATCGGATGTGAATGCAAACACAGAAAGCAAAGCTGGATATTTCCACAGAAAACGGGTAAGTAATTGATATTTATCGAAGCTTTTGTCTTACATTAGATCGCTTTGGTTTAGTGTTTCTTTTGAATGTAAATAATGAATGACATGACAGTCCTATCAAAACATATGAGATGCTTCGTAAAATTTTATAAATATCTGTTGCATTTTGATGTATATTTTGTATAAATCAAAGTATGTGTTTCTTGAAACTGAAATGCACTTTTCATTTTTGTTTATGATAATTTTGCTGCAATGTATATCATTTTTACCAGTTTTGATATTTTCGAATGGTGTATCATTTTTACTGAACTGTAAGATGCTATTTGTTTTGACTAAGTATTGGCAATTAGATCAGTCTGAAATACTTAAAACAATATTAGTTTTCATTATAAGTTTGTTTGGGAGTGATTAATAATCATGTCTGATCTAGTGAGGTTATAACAATTTCAAATTCACTAACATTAAACCTACTGTAAATGCATTCAGTTTTATTGAAAATTTTGAAAAGAATACATGGATAAAATTGAAATTCTAGGAAAATTTGGTTTTCGAATGTAGCTCATTTCTAATTTTATCCAGTATTAAGGAATTCTTGTTTGTTATTGAAATCGTATATGGCAGTTAACCTTTTCTAGAAGTTTTAATATTTCCTAATTATAAATAGAATGAAAACGATCATGAAAATAAACTGAAGATGTTTTGAAAAAAAAAAGATTTTCTGCATCTTAATCCGGAAATATCATCAAATATGCAAGGGAACTTTCTCAAGAATTTGAACAAAAGTTCCAAATTAGAAAGGCATTTTATTTAGCAGTTCTAAAATTTGATTGCATTTATTAGATTGATAAAAATTTCATCATACCCTTGGCATCAATTTCATTTTGTGCACTTTAATTTTTATCGAATAGGCACAAACAATAATTTATTATTTGAAGGTAGCGAAGCCAAGGAGAAATTGTCAAAAAAAATGTTAATTCGCTGAATAGAACATTTTACTTGTTCTGACAAAATATTCGGAATATTTCTTAGAATTTTAGTTTGTAGCAGCTTTGCATAATTTTGGTTTTTAATAAGAAATGTATGGGAAAATCTTAATAAGCTTTCCACTAGTTTTCTTTTGGTTTCCATTTAATGTATTTTTAATAAGAATCGAGAGATTCTCGCACAATTTTTCATCTATCATCCGGCTTCAGATTTTATACCAGACGACATTTTTGTAATCCGAATTGAGTTGTTGGACAGAGATTCGGTTGTTCTTTCGGAATCTTCTTACACTTTTATGCTCTGCTTGTTAAGTATGAAATGAAAGTTTTTTTTTTTTTTTTGTATTTAAAAAAACCGATATGTTTGTTTTAATATTATTATGCTCCGCTTGACATTAAGAAGAAAGACTAGGCTCAGAATGTGGGATTTATAAATAGGGAAAAACAATTTTGAACGTATTAAAAAAAAGAAAAAGAAAAAAACACGTATTATATAATTTCAAGAATAACCATAAAAAAACTAAAAAAGTACTTTATAAAAAATACATATCATTTCCGTTCTGCTGCATGGCGTTACCATGGAAACAGTATTGCTTTATTGGCGTGAAATTGAATTGTTGGAAAGTTCCAGCCGGAAGTCGAAAATGTATATAAATGTATATATTAAAAATAAATCTTTTCAATGATTAATTTTTTTCTCTTACATCTGGCTAACTTGAATTTCATTAAAACTTGCATATTTGTGTAGTATTAATACTAAACGCCTATTTTAATTTAGTCTAATAGATACTCATTCGAATTTAGAATATTAAATATTAATCTTAAATCTAACTATATGCCCTATCCAACAGAATATGTAATTGAAAATGACACTTTAAATTATAAATTCGAAATTTACGTTTGTTTTAAACGTTTTCTTCGTTATTTGGTAATAAAGAATAATAGTGATTATTTTTATCTTGAAAATAATAATGAATATTTTATTTACATAATCTGACGCTGAATAATAATAATATTGTAAACATCAAAGAATAATGTTTTACAATATTTTTTTTTTGGTATTTGGAATTTAACACAGCAATTTCTTAATTGCCAACCTAAATAAACGATCTATAAAATTATCGTCTGACATAAATAAAAAGCAATAATAATCTAATTTTTGGCCTAGTTCGTATCAATTTTAAATACGAGAGGAACCAATTTCGATACAGCACAAATTTCGCTTTATTTCTATTTATCATACTACAGACCTAAAACCCCCACCGCATTCTGTTTGCTAAAACAAATGAATTGAAGCTATTTTGTTTCAATCCCTGGAGTCATATTCTTTATAAAATGGGGACAAAGGACGGACAAAAATGATGTTTAATATCCTATCCAAATACAGACGTCTGTTGGGTGAGTGAACTCGTGAGTCCACGTGCGTTTTCTGTCACCGTAGCAAAAATTATAAATCTCGTTGTCACCAGACGAATATGCAGCTACCGTTCTTTGTTCGCGAATCTGCCAAGTTTTTCTTTTTTCAATCAATTCGGAATTCATCGTTTCCCCCCCTTAAGTAACTCTACTACCTTATAGCGATATAATTTTTTTTCCAAGACCGGATTATATATATAAAAAATGATTTAGTGGTGTTTTTTTTAGAAGCCATTATAGTTTGAGGTTTTTAAATTTAGTTAAATAAATTAGTTTCCATAGAATCGTAATATTTCCTGTTGTATTTTTTGTGAGAAAATGCATGCCACTTTTATATTTCTTATACATTAAAAAAACTTCATTTAATTAAAATTCCAAGAATACTGCAGTATAGCCGAAATAATCTAATACAGAAAAATGAGTTTTTGTATGTTCGTACCTTATATGCTGCCGTAGAACTCATCTGAACTTTTCCAACTTATTACTTGTACTTGCGCGATGGTTATAGGCATTGTACAATAATCTAATACATAGAAATATTTTCGGATATATTTACCGCATCTGTTAACCAAGGATTAACCGCCAAATAATACGACAAGGAGACTACAGTTTCAGTAAAGATGCTAAATTCAAGATAGAGATTAATATTCGGTAACTGTTGTACATAAATGCTGTGTAGTAAATCTTTCTTTCAGATAACAGCTTCATAAGAAAGTATGCAAGAAAATTTTAAGGGGAACCAATCCTATGGGTTTGAAATTCTAATAAAAAATTTAATCAACTTTTATCGTTTTTCACAGTATTTTCTGGAAATATTAGAGTACAAATTTTTTTTACCGTCTTAATTTTCAAAAAAAAAATTAATATAATCCTTTGCACCTCGAAAAATAATTAGATGCAAAATTATTCACCTAATACAAAGATTAGTTTATTGCCATGAAAAATAAATATACATAATTCTTTTAAATCGAATTTCTTTGAAAAATGAATCTACATCTCTTAACCATCATGTAGGCTTGTTTAACAATTAAATTTGAAAAATAAATAAATAAAACGTCAAAATGATGCACAATCTTAAATGGTGAGTGAGAGGCACCATCGGAGTGAAAAGGGTTAATTGTATCGACGATTTTATGGCATAAATATATTTTCTGTGTTAAATCAATGTTAAAAGAAAATATTTTAATCACATTTTCTAACATTAATCTTGAGAATTCTGAAAGAATATTAAACGAAACAGGAGAGATATAAAAAATAATTTCGTTCCTTATAATTCTGAAAGAACAACAAGCATTGCAATTTTAAAAAAATACATAAATATCTAATACATAAAAATAAGTTTTTGTTTGTTTGTACCTTATGCTCTGCCGAACCTTACTTTATCTTACCTTATGCACTTATGTTCAACTGATTGCAATGCAACTTGGTCAACTTATTGTTTGCATCTGCGCCAAGATTATATTTTAAAATAGACATTTGACAAGCAGTAAGCGGCAAACGGTACATCTCGTTTGGAATCATTCACACATACATCAAACAAAATAAAATTATTATGTTTGATGCGAATCAATTCGAGGGAAATGAAATCGAAATTTTTTAGTCAAGCGTTAGTTTTTCTTCTTTTTTCTTCTCATTAATGAATAGTCATCTACACAAAATGCTGCCATTCAGCGTCCACAATATTTTTTCGGAGTCTATAATAATAATTACCCAAAATATAATCATTTTTATCCCTTTCGATCAAGGCAAGTTATGCATAATGGAAAATTTTCAGTTCAAACAGCAATTTCTATATTTATTCAATGAGCCAACAAACAATATCTCGGCTATACAAGTGTATATCGTGTTGATTGCTTCGACAAAATAACATGTCCTTAAATGTTCGTTACTAAATAGGGTTACCAGCGCAGCACATAGAAATAAGAAAATTAGTATTTTTCAAGAAAATAAAAAATAAAGAAGAAATAATTCAAGAAAATAAATATTGTTCTTCCTATTATTCTTAATTAAACAAGACAGCTACTTTAAATTGCGAACGATTTTTCCAGAATTATTTCTTCTGTGGCAGCAATGCGTCAAGTAACAGCTAATTAATTAATAAATAACAAAATGTCAGTGAAAGATACGGTTCCTACTATCAGTATTTATTTTCCTGTCCAGAAATGAATCATTTTTTAAAAGTTTACAGCTAATTTAACCCCCTGAGCTCGGACCACCCCAAACTAAACTTTTAGTCAAAGCCCTAATTCGTGCGTTCTCGGAAGTATAACTAAAATTCAGGAATGAAATTCAATAAGATTAGATATAAAATTCATTATGAAAAAACATTTTTGCGCTAAGGATGATCTTAAATATGAAGTTTTAGTTATTTTAATTCAAAATACCGCATTGCAAACTATAAATTAATCGTTTAAATCTCATTTTAAGTAATTACCGATAGGCACTATCTTAAATAATTTTCTTTTTATTATAAGCAGATATTCTTTGTGCAATTTAAAATGAAAGCCATAATTTCACAATTTGGAAATTCTCTCCATTAGTACCTCGTAAATAATTTTCGCGTTTAATATCAAAGCTATTTTGGAAACCGTTATGCAATCATGCATTCAGTATCACTTACCAGAGGGTGAATGATTTAATGGCTGGAGTATTAAAAAAAGATTTTCTTCAAATCTAGGACAAAACTCTTGAGAGTTGTAAATAAAATTAAAGAAAAACAAATAATTCACACTTGGTGCAATCGAATAAAAAATAGTAATCAAAATAAATGTATACAAAATGTATTTGCTGAAAAGGACCCCCCCCCCCCCAAATTGTATTATTTGTATGTATTTTCATAATTGTATATATTTGTATTATTTTAATTCTCTGTAAAAGAAAACACAAACGATATTTCGCAATTTTTGTTTTCAGTAATTTCGGTTGGCAATAATTTAAAAGGTAAACATGCATACAAAAATAACCAATTAAAGATGCAAGCCACTATAATGATATTAATGTTCAGTTTCATATTAACACGTGACTGAATTTGGAATGGTAATTCCAAATTGTAGTATTTAAACATGAAGAGAAGACTTCCTAAGCTCCTATTTCTTCCCCGAATTTTTATTCATCGCCATGGAAAGTCGATAAATCCTCAAAATTAAAAATGCCAACAGATAAGTAATAAAATTACAGTTCTTTTTCATTTGTTGGATATCTTTCATATGCTGTATTTATCATGTCAGAACATGATGTTTTTGGGAAGAGGCTTTTGGCGTCAACGAAATTCTGTTGGCGAAAAATAAAAATTTTAATTCGTAGGCGAAAGATAAAATTTTTTATTATCTGTACGAGCTTCTCAAGAAATCAGCTTTTGATAACGTGCATTACCATTGCATTTACAACAGCTCTTATTTAAAAAAATAAATTAATGACTACAGCAAATAAAACCTAGAAAAATATCATTTTGAGCACGCGATTATATGAAATGAAATAAATAGGAAATGGGATATTTTTTTAAAAACAATAAATGCGAGACGCAGTTTTTTGGATCGTTTGCAATGATAAAGTGACTCATTCAATGAAATAATTAAAATGAGTAAAAATATAATTTAATTTGCACGGGCACGTGAAGCTTGGCCGTTCAAGAACATTGACATGATACATTCAATGAAGACTGACAAGATACATTCAATGATATGATACTTTGAAATATGCATTTCTAATTTCATTTTAATCTTTATTTGTATGTTGTATTAACTGTAAACAGTTAAGCATTATAATTGATTGCCTTTAATATTATTCAAAGCCGAAGTATATAATAAATTATAACGTAATTTGTTATATTATTAAATAAATTATATAATTACTTTATAGCATAAATTACTTTACAGTACAAACATTATCGATTATTGTTTTATGTTAATTTAAATTATAATTTACGCAATAAATTATTTTACAGCCAAACAGGAATTTCAAAATTTGTTATTTGTTCTATATTATGAAGTTTAATTTCTTTGATGGTTGAAGCAATATATTTTTAATTTGCAAGAATTGCGAATTGTAAATTTTTTTAATATTATGCTATAAAAATTATGTTGTATGATATTTTAACTACCTTTAAAACAACAAAAATGTATTATATTAATAAAAAATAGTTACATTTCTATTTTCCATTAGAAATTCTAAAAATTTTCAGTTTTAAAGTTAATGATGCTGTACTGATATTCAACTTCAAAATTAACCGATCTTTACTTTTTAAATATTGTCAAGCCCTTAATTTGGCACTGCTTTTATATATCTCATATCACTTATCGGAATTTCTGATGTTTTGCCTTTAATGGATTTAAACCATTTTAGTTTTTCTGGCTATCGGAATTTCTGACTATAGTTTTGCCTTTTAATTAAAAATAGTTAAAACCGATATTTGATTTATCATCGTGTTTTAAAAGTTCATTAAAATAGCTAAAATGGTTTAAATCCATTAACAATTGAATTTTTGGGAAATTTAAAAAATATATTTTAATTATCTGAGCTGGAGGCCTAAAAAATATAATTATTAGAAAATTTTATGTTTTGTTTAGTAGAAAAATACGTGGGCATAAATTTGATAAGTTTTCTCTTTTGATTTCTATACAATCCCTTTTTGAATTGACAATCGTCAAAAATTAAGCTTCAAAAGAATGTCAACAATACGCAGCTGAAATGCTATCAAACAATAACATTTCAGATGCGTAGAGTTTTGCATTCTGAAGCGATGGAAATAGCTTCCTTTTTTTAAACAAAACATTTATTCCTTTTTCTTTATTTTTATGAATTTTGTGATAAACTGCAAGGAAAACTGATTGCTGTGCATTTATTTAATATGAGCATTATTTTACACTTAAAAAAACTATGAAGTGAATTCAATTACTACAGGAAAAGTCTTTCAAGTTCCATTAATACGAACAATGTTTTTTGGTTTCTTTTTAGGAAATGAATAAAAAATTATAATCTGTTCTCATTGCTGAGAAAGAAATATTTATTTTTAGAACTATTTGAATTTTTTAGAGATTTATACATTTGCTTTGAAGGAGCTTTTAAAATTTATATAAGTTTTTACTGGTCTTACATTATATGCCTTTTTTTAACGTAAATGCACACAACAAAATTTGTAGATTATTCGTTTTTTCATTCCGAAAATTTTTCTAATTTTATTTTTATGCTTCAAAAATATTTTATCTACTTCTCAGTTAATTCTTTTAAGTACAGAGTATTTAGATGCAAACAATCTTCAGAATTAAAGTTCTGATTTCTTATCTTATTAAAAATTGATCTTATCTTATTTAATAGTACCAATCTTATTTAAAATTGATGGGACAAAAAATATAACGAAAAAAATGGTAGCATGTAATTAGTGTAATCGAACTTGAAGTAAACGTGAAAAGAATAAATTATAATGTTCTGAAGTGAATTTTATAAATTTGTTGTATCTTCTGACAAATGAAAAAAATAAAATAAAATTGGAATTCTAAAAAACTTTTATAATATTATAGGATAAAGAAAATTTTTAACTGGTTAACTTTTTAAAGGAAAAATTTTAAAGTTAGAAGAATAAATTTCTTTTGTGCATTTAATTTTCTTTCAAGTAATTAATAGGTAACTGCAAGCATTCATTTTTTTTTCTTTTACAAGAAAAATCATGACAGCTGTATGTTTTTTAATGAAATGAATTTATAAAAAGAAACTGATAGCAAATAATACTTTTCTTCTTTCGGTTTTTTAATGCGCGATTATTTGATAAATTACATAAAAAGAGATTTAATTAAATTGCATAGTTTTTGAACGAATGCGAGATTTTTAAATGCCAGCTTCTCTCCAAGTTTGCCATATTTCTCATGACATGTTATCTCTGGTTATTCAAAGCTGATGGGAAATCCGTTAACAGGCAATAAAGTACATCGTAAAACTATTAAATAGCACGTGTTGTGGTGTAAAATTCCATTAGCCCAACGTTCCACTCCTGTAACCTAATTATTGATCAAATATTTGGACCAGTTGAACCGTTTCCCTGAAACAGTTCCGTTAATTGCTTGAAGCAGTGAAGCATTAATTTTTTAATCAAATTTGCTCTTCACAGCTTATAAATAAATAACGGACAGTTATTTTGTGCTATCGTCTGAGCTCTCATAAATTGGATTTTTTTTAAATATTTAATTTCATATATTCATTACAACTTTTCTGCTCGAATGCATTTTGAAACAAAATTATTTGATGCAGTTCTGAAGTAATTGATTGCCAAACGATTTTCGTTAAGTAATTTGAGCAGGAAAAATGATTGTATTTTTTTATGGTTGCGTTTTAATGTCATAAAACAAAATTCATCGATAAAAAGAGGATTACATTATATTAAAACACACCTTTTTTAATAAAATATAACTATTCCATAAATTTTTAAAAATAATTCATTTTAATCGATAATAACCAACTTATAAAAGTAAATGTTGAATGCATTCGGACGAATTGATTGAAAAATAATTAATTGTAATCTTATAATTTTTATCTGTAACCAGGAAAGATCTATAATTTTAAATCGTCATCTCGAGAACATGCCTTCGAATAACAATATCTGAGATTCTCCGACAACAGTGGCTATTATTTTATTTCAAATTGTTGACATTTTAAATAATTTATCAGATGATCTACATATATATAAGCTTCCATAAATGAAAGCCAATTATTAATAATGGTTTGATGTTAGATGTCAAATACGAGAGGAAACACGAGAACAGACGTCAAGGAAGAAAAAAAAATTAGGCAGAGAAAGGAAGGAATTTGAAGAACATGATTTTCTTTTCTAAAAGAAATGGTTGTTATGAAGACTGAGAAATTAATGACAAATTAATTAGTTTAAATTATCTGATTGATCTTTCAGCAAATTTGTACATTTTGATCGATTATGTTGAGGGTACCGGAATGAAAAGCTATTATTCGTAAACTTTTAAGAGCACCAATTTGATTAAATCGAAGTTTATTTTCATGGTTAATTATAGCTTATAATCTCCGAGTGTCATATAAAAGTTATAATACCGGATCTTCTCGGTTAACTAAACGTTTTCAAGTAACGAAAATGTTAGAGAATATTGAGTTGAATAAGAGACTGAGTGTTTGTTCTATTTGAAGTGAGAGTTGTTACTTCTTGCTATTAAATTGAATTACTACTAAGCCCTTTTTTACTACAACTACTACATATTTAACGATATTAGTTTGACTCTCTTTGTCCCCTTCTCTCAAAATTTTAAATATATGGATAAATATTTGTAACGGTAGTGCTGATAATAATATATTCAGCGTTCCATTTTGCCGATCCAAACTTTTTGTGCAGCTGTTTTTACAGCAATGAGCTTTCCCACGTTTCCTTTTTTTTTTTTTAAAGGGAGAAAATTATGAATAGGAAATGGGAGGGAGAAATTTGGAGCTGCTGAGCAGGAAAATCATTTGAAGCAACATATGAAAAGCCTGTATTTGGCAAAAACGTCGTATATATATATATATATATATATATATATATATATATATATATATATCAACGCAAATGCGTGAATCGTTTACGCCAATTGTGTTAATACGTATTAGAAATTTTTAATTTCCTTTATTATGCTTTATTTCAGTCCTTTTCCGTTAGCCAGCTGTAAGTGAAAAATGGCTAAAACAACCAAATAATCTAGAATTCCACGAAATTTCTTAAAGATTTTAAAGCGGAAAATCGCCAATTAATGTAGAATTCCTTCAAATTTCTTTGGTGATTTTTTGTTTGCGTTCAGATAACGGGAAACTACCTTTATTTTAATTCAAAAGTACTTCAGAATGAATTTGAAAGACCGTTTAATTAACTATGTTTAATTTAGAATGCCTCAAACACTAAGAAAAGGAACAGAATCCTTTAGAAATAACCGGTCGAAAACATTTTAAGCTTTACTCATTTGGCGGAGGAGAAATGAAGATTGTTGACGAGAAAGTTAGATTTTAATTAATAAAAAATTAACTGCTCAATTAACCGGAATAGATAGTAGCCTGTGATCTGTTCTAGACTATAATCTATATCTGTGCTAAATTTCATCCAATTTCATTGAACCGTTCTAGCGTGATTGACTAACATCATCCATCTATCTATCCATCTAAACTTACACACACACACACAATCCGATTTGAATCTTAATTTATTATAAAATAGAAGGAAAAGTAGTTGAAACAATTACCCATTCAAGTTTCATCTGTGTTTTTACAAGCTGCAACATCCAAACAATAGCTAAAGGTGTGATTTTTTTCCCCTTGTAGAGATGCGCCAAATTCAGTGTTTTGTACAGGTCCGCGATGATGGTCCCGTTTTCGGAACCGGCGAGTTATAGGTCCGAGATCTGTTTTCACCGAAGAACCGCCGACCTTGTAAGCGGTTCTGGAATCCTTCAAATCTATCGGGGATTATTGTTCTACTGATGTGACTTTTGAATTTGGAAAGGGAAGTGCGCTATGATATAATTCTATATGTTGTCCCTATACTTTTTTGAGTGATTGTAACAATGCAATTAGATTTATCTCTTCTTTGACACCCATTAACCATAACAGAGAAGGGGGTCATTAAATTAAAGGAATGACACAATTAGATAGCAAGTGTGAGTAACAGACGAGACACGCAGTAGTCAACGTGTTTTAATAATATCGTTTGCACCTTAACACGAACACACAAGATTCGCATGGCGAATGTGCAAATACTTGCTACATTCCGTTTCGCTTTTAGATGGTCTTTAAACATGCAACAACGGAATACATAAAAAAAATCGACAGATTCTGAACGGTGTTTAAACTGCTTGCCTGATTATCCCGAGTTATCTCGGGTTCGTATATATTGCAGTTAATTATTATCCCGAGAAAACACGGCGAAGCAGAATTTGTCAGTACGATTTGTTTCATAACGGTTTTATTTGGCTTGGAATAAATGAAAGGAAATATTCAACTTTAATTGGCAGCTAGCTGAATTTTGATGGTTTTGCGGCTCTTTTGGCGGGATTGGTCACGTGATTTCCCAATTGTATAATATACTTAGGCTTGTGGATTAGTAATGTATAAAGGATGATAGTTGCGTTGAAAGTGAGTAAAGAAATGGCGATGAGGCAAGATAGCGAAGCGATGATTTTTCAGATAGTGATTATGAAGAGGAAGGAAGTGATTCTTCTGTATATGTAGCCTCATGATGGAAATCAAACCCCCAGGACCCAGATGGACGCTACGTATTTCCGACTCTATAGTGATTGTTCATTTGCCATGCATATGTTCACAAATTAATCTGTCAATTTTCCCCCCTTCTCAGTTTGTAATCTAATTCCCCTGTGAGTTCAACCCATACTCACCATTTGTTTCAGTATTCTTGTCCCCACTATCCAGTTATAATTCCAGAAAAAAATTTGAACAGATTCGTGTGAGATTTGACACCGATGGCATTCTCTCTGTAAATCCCTGAATGCTGTTTCGTCACTTTTTTTTTCCTTTAAAATTTTTTTCCTTTTTTTTTTCTCTCTTTCTCCCATCTTGTGCTCATCCAGCTGGTTAGATAACTTAGCGTTATAGGCATCGGGGGCAAATGATAGTGTTATGTTATTTATGTAGCCTTAGTGAAGACGATAGTTTAAGTGGTCCGGAGTCGGACAATTTGCCGGCAGCTCATATGTGGTGTGCAATTCAAAAAAAAAATGCCACCTGCTCCTGCTTGTTTTACTTTCACTGTCATGAGTTTTAATATTAATATCCATACTGTTTTGGAGTTTTATATAAATATTCTGATAATAAATTGATGAACTAGATACCAGTGTACAGAATGCCAGATATCACAGTTTTTGAAACAAGGGACAACACAATCTTACTAAGGCTAATAGTTAACTTTTTTTTCATTTGCCCGAGATAACTCGGGATAGCATACTAATATTAAAATTAAGTACTTTTACACCTGTAAAAAATTCAAAATTCAACTTAAAACCTACATATTTTTTTTGTTTCGTTTCCTAGTATTTAATAATAAAATTTAAAAAAATCTGATGATTCTTTGCAATTTTTTTCAAAGAAAATCTGTAAGAGAAGCGGTTAATTTCAATGACAATTTTGACAATCTTGTTATGTTGCTTGATTTTTCAAAAATGAAACCTTCACCTACTCCAGAAGTCTGTCTTGACGTCTATTGTCAATAGATTACAAGCACCCATTTTGAGTGCAATTTTTCTTTTGGCCATTAAATATTGCTTTGTTTTTCCCAGCGAAAAACACGCACTTTCCCAACTTTCTCGGAAATAAGTTGAAGCCCGATTCTTAATCTAATGCCTTAAAAATTGCGTAGTGAACGGTCCATTGACGTAAGTACTCTCTCTCGTATATCCACAGCTGCTTTCAAGAAAACCCAAAGGTGCGAGTAGTGATTTCAGCTGTACCTTTCCGAACTTGCATTGGGTATAGCAGAGTAGCATTTGGCGATGTGCACCAAAATGGAGAAAACTAACTCACTGGGTCTGAAAAGTGAATCGTGATTTCCAGGTTTCCTATGAAATTTGGCTGCGGTCGAGTTTTTTCCGACTTCGTATCGTCACTTCAAATATTCATGCTGTTGGTTACATTAGAGAAATGGAGCGAGACTGGTAATCACGTGACTGTGGAAACGCACATGACAACGGTTTTTGTTCAGAATAGTCTCTCCCCCGCCTTTTCAATGTTTTAACGTTATTGCCTGAATATTATGATTTTTTAAAAGAATTGAATTAAAAATTAATGACAGTAAAATTATTTTGAATGAAATTCTAAGTAGCTGTAAAAGCTTTCAAAGTAATGTAAAAAAAATTCCTTTGAGATTATAGAAAAATTCTGTTTATATTGTATACTAGCTGCCTTTGGCAACCAGTTTCTTTGTTGAGTTCACTGATTGCTAAGAATTTCCATTAAACATTTTATGTAATTTGGTTTCCCAGCTGCAGTGGCTTGGTGGTAATGTCTCAGCGTGTGAGCCGGAGGGTTTGAGGTTCGTAACCAGATTCCACTGAAAAACCGTTGTGTAAGGGGATCTCTTGCACGTTAAATCCGCCAGGCCAAACGTCCTCTTGCTGGTGTGGAGAGGAGGTGGCAGCTCAGGTGTCCTCGTCCTCTGACCGCGATTCAAAATTACGACGTCAGTCCCAAAATAGCCTTAGATTTGCTTTACACCAGGACGTTAATATAACTGAACGAACTAACTTGGTTTCCTCTAAAAAGTATTTTGATTTTCAAATTTTCTTAGATATATAATACTGTTGAGATTTTTTAATACTCTTTTAGAACTCTTAAGCGTTCTATCCAGTATGCTAAGTTCTAATCACATGTTTGGCGCAGCTTGGCCAGGTATGGCTCTTGTGCCATTAAACTTGAAATAACAGCAACAGCCATTATGCTATGCGTTTCGCGATTTTCCTCTTAATATTTTGGTAAAATCAGTCATATCATATTAAGAGTAACACAGGCTAGAAATAAACGTATTTTAAATAAAACGTATTCAGGATTACTTGATTATGAAGTTAAATCTTCATTGTAAGTGCAGTAAAATTACACACCCATCCACAAAGCCTTCTTCTAAGGCCTATTTTTGGGAAAGAAAATTTAAAATTTCAATTCATTGCCCATTTATTATTGTTGACATCAAAAACCTCATCCCAAAAGCATATCATCTTATGGCATGATAATAATTCAGTGTGTCTATACTTTCTTGTAGAAACTAAGCATACTTAACAGATTTAAAATATTCTATAGATTTTTAATTGAATCAGATGAATAACACATTCCTGAAACGGAAAATGTCTCCTAACTTAGAAGTAGAGTAATTAAAACCGTTAAAGTGTCGTGTGTAGCATCTGCAAATATTGTTATTGGTGAAGTAACAATCAAAGGACATTGATACATCATTAACATAGATATTCGACAAATATTGAGATAAAATGGAATACTGAATGCGGCAGAATTAATCTGAGGGTACATGGGATTAAGAAATTATTTAGTCATGATAGAAATGAAGTCGGCCTCTTGGCATAGGGATAGCGCGTCTTCCCTGTGATCTGGACTTCCCGTTTCGGGCATGGTTGTTGTTCTTTGCTCCTTCTGTGAGGTATTTGAATATGCCCCCCCCCCCTGTAAAAAGAGATTATGCAAGCGTATATGACTCATTAAACTGGTAAGTCGTACTCTTGGTCCTAGTTGGTGCTACTAAAAAAACAAGAGGCGCTCACACGGCTTAAATCGCTGACAGATTTGTCAGCAGGCTTATAAAAGAACTATAAGTAACAAAACTAACCTAAATTCTCAGAAGTACATTTATTAGAGAATAAACATGAAAGTTTTACTTGCTGTTGCTGGTTTAAAGTAAAAAAAAAAACGAAAAAATATTTGTGGCATTTACCCTTACTAAGTCTATGAAGACGACAGAGGATGAAATTATTATATTATTCATAGAGCTCTAATTCTCTTCGTTACATCTCACAGAAAAAAGACACAATAATAATTTTTAGTTATTAGATTACTCTAACACTACAATTACTCTCTTGACATTCGAATCGAATTTTCACAATTATTAATTGCGCGATTTTTTAAATATTTTTTACATAAAAATAGTAATAAATTTTTTGAAAAATTATCACTCTTTATATCACATTCTGATAGATGGTTACTTTTTATTAAGTTAAATGGAAAAGAACTTTTATTAAGTTAAATGGAAATATTAAGTTAATGGATGGAAATTTTTTATTTAAGTTACTTTTTATTAAATACATGCAATTTTTGTTCTCATGTTCCGCTTAGTAACTGAAGGAGGGGTGCAGTAGCTTCTGAGGTCAGATCTATCAGTGATCTTGTAAAATACCATTAGCAATATCATCATCATCAACAACAAAAATTATGAAGAAATTTTGCTTAGTTGAGACAATAGCTAAATTACACGAGTTTAGATATCAAATCATTGTGCCAAATTTTATCGAATTCGTAAATTAAGCAATATTATCTATTTATTCCCCGACAATAAGAGCTTAGCGGCGTTCTTAATTAACTTTAAGCGGCGATATTTCTGCGTTTAAATTAAAGTTTCTAAACACTGTCAAACAAATCAAATAATAATTAAACAAATTACGCATTACAGTAATTCATTCGACGAAATTACATGAATTCAAAGACAAAAACAGTTGCTCAAGATATCAGACTAATATTTGCGCTCTCTAATAGGCTAAAAAATCGCTTTGTTTTTTTTTACATGCACAGATTTTATCGGGTTCCAAATTATTCGAAAAGAATTCTGTTAATTACAAGAGGAATGTTGAAACGGAGTCAGAACTGATTGAGTAATTTGTAGGTCGCACGGCTTTTGGATCTGACTGGAATGCGTGTCTGTGTAGTTAAATGTGCGAAACAGAATTTTAAATCCTTTTTAATTCTTTGAAATGAAGGTTGTGTGTAGCAGTTGGCGAAAGTTTTGTGTTGACATGACACTTATCGCGGAAAACAGCATTCAATGAAATAAGAAAATGGGAAAAGGCATGAATGCTGATATGTTTATTGTTTTCAAAAAGGTAAGTTTTCTCCCCTTTTTAAATCCAACAGGAAACTATTCACTAACTATTAAAGATATTATGATTTAATGAATTTAATATATACCATTTTTTCTTAATATCGTTTTGAGTTGCAAAAATGATAATGATGAAAAAGATAGGGAGAAGTTTATGGAATTACTATTACCATTATTTTTTGTTATTGTTTTTTTAATTCATTCGATATTAATTGCTGGGATGAAAATAACTAACATACATTGTCAAAAATGGATGAAATTTTTTCTATGGCTGAATAGTAAGAAAGTATGTTTTTGAAGATGCGAATAGGGAAACTAGTGGAATGAGTAATAATCTTCAAATTACGGATTATTTTTGAATATTTAGAGCTTATTTCATAGATTTAAATACAAATCCATTGCTTAATTCAATGGAATTTATATGTTAAAAATATTTAATGTTTTATGTTAATGTTAAATGTAAATGTTTTATGTTAATGTTAAATGTGAATGTTTAATGTTTTATGTTAATGTTAAATGTAAATGTTTTATGTTAATGTTAAATGTAAATGTTTTATGTTAATGTTAAATGTAAATGTTTTATGTTAATGTTAAATGTAAATGTTTTATGTTAATGTTAAATGTAAATGTTTAATGTTAATATAATGTTAAAAATGTTTAAGGGTTTATTTTACTACAAAATGGAAAAAAAATGCAAATTTTCATAAAATGTAATAATAGGGGAAGAAATGAAATGAATTATAGTTTTCTTAGTCTTCAAATTACCGATTACTTTTTAAATAACAAATAGATTTTGATTTTTTACCATTAATTTTCAAAAGTTGATCTAAGTAAAACAAAAGAGAATATGTCTTATAATTATAAGAGAATAAAGCTGTATATCTAAAAAAACAATTAATTTTCTAATATTATAGTTAAATGGAAGCTAATATTTTTCCCAAAATGTGAAAAACTTTCATATAATTTTCTATTTAAGAGTTGAGATATCGGAATCTTATTCTGGATATTGGAATATTATTCGTATTGGGGAATTATTTTAATGTGTTTACATGATAATTTGGAAATAAGATTGATAAAAAATTTAGCCATAAATAAAGATTGGGGTCATCGAAGATTTTCGACTAATCGACCATGTTATCATAGAAAACATAGCATATCTCAAACACTTCAAATTCAAAACGTTTCAATTTAAATTCTGAATTACTACCATTTACATTTTTTGTAATCTTTATGAAAATACTTTTGCTGAATTATTGCATTTTTTATTCTTATATATTTGCTATGAGAGTGCTCTGAGAGTTCAGCAAATAATTTATTTAGTTAATATTTAATCCTTTTCCGTTTCATACTGAAGTTAACATTTTTTGTGAGATGACAGAAAATTATAACAAGAATGACCCAATGACTTGACATAAACGTGACATGTCTATAAAAAATTAGAAACTTAAGAAATAGATATGTTTATTTTTGGGATTCCCTGTTTGCTTGGCGATTTTCAGATTACGCCAAGACAGCCAAGCTTCCTATTGCAAAATGTAAGCATCTTGGCGATATAACTCGATTAATTGACGATAGAACCTCGAGTAGTAAAGTTAAACAGTTACCAAAAATGCTTTACTTAAGGAATATCTTAAACCAAAAGATACTATCGAAGTTCGTACGCTATAATATTATGGAAGCAAGCTGCTTGCCGAAAGCAACTGGTTAGAAAATAAATTACCAAATTGCCTTTCAAGCCAACATCATCTGTATATATGTAATGGCAATTTTAATAACATCAAAATATTAATTAGAAAATTGTAAGTTCTTTATAATATTTATTCAGATAATAATTATTAAATTTTACAGCATATGTTATAAATTTATAAAATGTTTTTGTAATTTTTAAATATTTTTATATTTATAACATATTTATAACCAATTGTTAATGCGTTGCTAATATTCAAATAGTTACTAAATAAAACAACTTTTTAAGAATACAACATTTTATTTTATTTTTCCTAAGATCTTTTTTTACTTATTTACAACTGCTGACTCAAAAATATAAACCGTTGCTAAGCAACGCCAGAATCAAATCTTAGCGCCAGCACGTTTTTTCACGAGAAAATAGGTTATAATAACAGTTAACAGATAGATCCTCATAAAACTATAAGCTATTTTACATCGTCTAAAAGACTTTTTAAGATTAAATGAAAGTTTTAACTTCGCAATTTTGGTGATGGTACCAAAACCAGGAGCTAGCCGCTCTTGAAATGACTAGATCAATTGATTAAGATAAGGATAATAAGATTCTCTCTTTATTTTATCATGGTCTAGAATTACGAAATATGTTTTTAAAAATTGATGGAGGTTTCTGAAACTAATCTCATGTCTTCTGATTACTAATCTCTTAAAAATATAGCATTAAGGCATTTGCTTTATAATTCGAATCATGCACATTTCGAAGCTGAGATTTAAAATATTTTAGTAAATAATTTATAAAGAGTTAGATAGGAAAGGATAATAAAAGAATAATAGCGATGAATATATTAAACCAAAATAACTGCGAATCATTGAAAGAAAATCAAGTCCTTAACAGAGATCAATAAAAACGGGGAGTATAACGATTCTCAATTTATCTCAGAGCATTGAATGATCTAGTTTGCGTTCGTTGGATTATATTGTATAAGATGTCTTAAGCATCCATAAAAGTTGCAGGATTTGTTCAGCGTCTTATTGAATAATTCATGAAGTTTTCCTCCGTTTAGCTTAAGAAAGCACCCAACAAACAAACAACCATAATAAAAAATGATAGTGATTGCAGACTGTCTGAATTTAAGCATGTATATATCGGACATAACTACCCCATCAGCTAGAATGCGATGCCTTTGGCACTGCAAGTAAAATAATAACAAGAATGAAAGAAAAAAAATGATTATTTATGGTCCTTTGTTTTTTTCCTTTCGCTTGTATGCTCCATAAAACAAGCAAAACCGCTTTTTTCGCTTCCGACTCCAAGCCAACTGCTGTGCCCCAAACATTCTTGAATTATTGAACATGCGGATATAAATAGGGTCCGTATTGTCTTTAAGCGTTTTAACGTTTGATAATGACGGTGAATTTTTGCTTCGATGACGCTGAACTCGGAATAAAAAGAAAAGCTTACTGAGTTAAAAAAAGAAAAGAAAAGAAAAAGAGCTCTGTGTGGCTATTAAAGGTCGCATTGTTTACTTCTTCGGAAGTTTAAATACCCAAGTTTATAGGGGGCTTCCAACAGGGATCATCGATGCGAAAATCTTTTTCTTTGTTCATTAAATAGGTATTGAGGTCAAATATTTAAAACTTATAATCAAATTTAGAGTCTATTTATATTCATTACTTTCATCTTCCGCATATAAACTTTTATTTACCACCATGACGAACAAAATCTGGCCAGAAATATCGGATATGAAAGTCAAATGGATTAAACGAAACGCTAATTTTGGATCTTTTATGTTGAGATTATAACTACAGGTTTTAATTTGTTTTAAAGTATTTGCCTATTGTAGAAATCATTCGAAAATACTCAGCAGTTTATAAAAAAACATAAGCTGAAATTATGAAGCATTAAAAGGTCTTATTTTTAAATTTAATCGCTTTATTGAATACTAGTAGTACTCTCATGGAAAAAGAAAAATTAGAATTTAACTTAATTCTAACCTCCACCTGATATGACGTGGGCATGTTACGTAACATCAAACTGACATATAAATAAATTTAGATATTTTCAAAAATAGCTATAAATAAATTTTTTACAGCACACATGCAGAAAGATTTAGTCTGTTAAAAAAGGTAAGATTCTGATGTGTCCATAGACAAAACACAGGCGATCGTTTCGCTCCTCAGGAGATTCATTCTCTCTCCGCAATTCAGTTTCAGTGCGATTTAAAGAAAGAAGGTTATTTCGCTCATCAAAAGACTCTCCTTCCTAAAGTGTGGACACAACTTCTTCCTTTATTGCATAACAAGCAAAGCTTTTTGGAATTTAATGTATTCCAGTTAATGTTTCATTTCCTTCTTTTAGGCATTATTAGTTTTGATTCGCTGTTTAGAATCAGATGTAAACAAAGAAATGCATCACATATACATACCACAGCTCTTGCTGTTTGTACATGCGCAGTTTGCGGTTTCCACGTATGCACGGATAAGTGCAAAGATAACATCGCAATTATAAAACTTTCGTTTTATTTTGATATGACTTTAATGTACTACTAAAACCTTTCCCAATTAATATTCTACAAATTGGTAAAAATATCTCCAATATCCGTTAACCATTTCTCGAATTTTTGTGGTTCAAACATACAAACACATTCAAGGGACTTCTGTTTTTTTACTATGTATAGATTCTATTAGAAAGGATGCATTATTTAGGTAAACTTTTCACATTGTGTTATAAAATTTCTTGTATAAAACTGCCATTTGTAATGACTCTAACTAGAGTAATATGTATATCTTATTCAAATTTTTAATCGTTAATAACATTCTTTTTATAACTTGTAATGGTGACATTTGACGTTAATACAGTTTTTTTCGAACATTAACTCAACTTTTTATTAATTAATTAAAAACTTTCACGCATTTATAACTGTTTTTTTATAGTAATGGTAATTGTTAGGTTGGGGTAGCCTGGCTGATAGGGCGTTGGACCCCCATCCCTTGTGCTGTGAGTTCGAACCTGGTCGCAAACTTCTCCATGTAGGGAGTTATACTACTGGGGGTACTGAGTCAAAGGTGATTGTTATTCATGAGTTCAGGCTTCTGAACCTCTCCTTCCATTGTAAAGGGGAACACGTGAATAAAAATTGCAAATCTATATTAATAAAAATGCAACTCGAAATGCGTTGCTAAGCGCAAAACTGGAGAACGACTTGACCGATTCGGCTAATTTTTTAAAAATATTTTCGTTAAGACACGAGGATGGTTCTTATGGCGAGAAAAAATTAAAAAAACTGCGTGGAAAATAGATAAAACGACACTTTTCTTACTTTCTCGCCAAAAATCTTCATTTCCTTCCCCCACACCAACTGAGCTAGATAGCAGGAAGTAATAAATTATGATTTGTTTAGCTAGAAATACGCGAAGTCAGTTGGTTTTCGTTCATAGATAACGGGATGTTTAAAAAAGAAAGGAAATAGTTGCTTTTATTATTAGTCGGTATGAATATTTAATCTATGCCTGCTCAAAATAAAGTCTGGGCAGGGAAGAAAAAAAGTAATAACGAAGGGAAAAAAGAGTTTATAGAAAGAAAAGTAGTGAAGAAAAGAAAAGAAGGGTGTATGTGTGTGTCAAAATTATTTCCTTTGTGCGCGGCGTTTTCCAAGCTGTTTTTAAGCTTTTGCATCTCTTGAAAACCAATTGTGTCTTTATTTGTTTAGTGTGTTTACATTTTTGAAAATTTGAATCGCATTATTCTATAAAAACAAAATTTTAGACCTTTCCCTCCACCATTTAAGTAAAATATCAATTCCGGGACAATCATTGCTCGGATAGAAAGAGAAAGATGAGTAGTACAGTGAACAGATCATCTGAAGAAAATTATACTAAATAATACTATAAATAAATTATATGATTATCAAAATTTGTTTGGTTTAAAAATATTTTGGTGAAAAACCGGTAATGAGACACAGCTAAATAAAATATTAGCGAGCATACTGGCGAACCGACTGGTCGACAAAGGCGGCTAGTATTTAATAAAAAGTAACTAAAATAAAAAATTTCCTAACTTCCTAAATTTTTACAAATATCTAAAATTAGGAATTGATTTTTTTTAAAAAAATTGTTTTATGTATTACTTGTTTGCATGTTTAATTACAAAAAATAATAGTTAAATAATAATTTTCTTACCATATTATTTAACCGCTTGAGTGCGGAAGAATACTTACCTTTTACGGCAAGTAAAGCGCAATAGCGCTTCGCCGCACTCAAACGGTTAAAATAAACGAGAAAAATAGATAAATTTAGAAATTTAATCCTTTTTTTACTGAGTAAGAAAAATTACATAGTACTTAACACTAAACTGAATAAACGAGGATGAGTTTGCGAAACAGTATATTAAAATTTTTGAATTTCTTGTTCTAATCATTACACTCATAACATTTTCAAAGAATGCGAAATAAATCTATCCTCTTCAAATTATATTAACTTCCGTTTGAGCGTCGTATTTTATCCAAGAAAAGATTGGCAACAATAACTCAGACGCTCACGGTTTTGCACTCCGATCCTATGTTCATTGTTTTCCATCCTTGAGTAAGCCCAAATGAACAAAATTCCGAGCAGCGATGCTGAGATAATTCGCAAAGAATGATGTCGCGGTTTATATTGGAATTTTACAAGAACTAGTTCCGCATCTTTTCATAGTCTCTGAGAAGTCCCGGAGAAAACGGCTTGCGACACGGCATAGCACTGCATGTGGCCATAAAAGTAAAGTGGACCGTTAACAGCATAATGAACAAACTGTAATCGTTGATTGCATTAATATTTTAATGTATTCGAAGATTTAATATCGTGACTGTAATCAACATAATTAACTTTGTTTTAAATTCAGTGCAAGTGTAGTTGCATTAGCAAGACGAAATGGCACGCAATAATTTAATAATTTTCTTATTTTTTTATTGTTTTATAAGGGACTGTTTCGTCATACATCTGTTTCATATATACAACAAAATTATAAATACACCATTTGGTTTAATAGTATCGATTACGATTTTTTATGAGGAACATCTCCAGACATATACAAATTGGTTGGAGAACAATTCATAGTAGTCGTTTTGCTAACTTGATGACAATTGGTTTTTAATCTCACATTTAAATGTTACAGATTTTATATTTTTAAACATGTTCTCATCTCTCTATGCAATATTTTTTATGCCTTTTTAGATCATTTTCAGTTTTTGATATTTTGGATTTTAACATTTGTTCATGCCTACATCCATATGTTTGATGTAGCATAACCAAAAGACCCTCTCTTGCTGGCATCGAGAGTAATGAGGCTTCGGACACCCTGGACAAAGCAGGAGGTAGTGGTGCCTTTGTGCCTTTTGAAATTCTTACCTACTTGGAAATGTTCTGAGGAGCTAAAAGCCAAAATAAACCACTTTGCCTTTTCCCTCCAGTACAGGGGTTCTCAAAAGGTGGGTTGCGCCCCCAGGGGCTCCGCGGGATATGTCTAGGGGGTCGCGAGATGTGGAAGAAAAGTTTTAAAAAAATTTATTTATTGTTGTATTTTTCATTTTTTAAAAAAGAGTATACATAAATCTTTTAATACACATACAAATTGGTTTTTGTGTTCGATTAGTTAATGGGATACATGAGCTTGTTTGGAATTGACCAATTTTTTAATGTCTGGAATGAGCTTTGTAACACACAAAACAATGTCACTTTCCAGTGTCACATGATTTCTTCATTTTGTTTTTAAATTCATCATTATGGAGAACCTTTGTTCACAATTGTAATGTGTAGAAAAAGTCATCAAAGATTTTAATGCTGTTGTGGACAGTTCTGGGTATTCCTTTTTAATACTTTTCAAAATTTATCGATATAAGCTTTGTTAAAAGTTACTTTAACTGACTGATCACTTAAAATCTCTATCAGTTGATCATGATGAAGGGCGCTTAGCTCGGCTTTTGTTGCGGCTTGCTCATTGAAAGGATTAACTATCCACACAACCCCCACTCAAATCCTTAACTGGAATGTAATCTGTAAACTGCTCAATCAAAGCTTCGAGATGAGATGATACTAGTAAGGAGAAAGATGAAGTGTCAATGGATGTGACGCCAATACCCGACGCATACTCTACAAACTATTGAGTACGTGTAAAATTTTCAAAATTTCTATCTAAACTTTAGACAGAAAAAAAACTTTGGGGGTAGCCAAAATACTTAGTCTAAAAAGAGGGTCGCAATGTCTAAAAGCTTGAGAACCCCTGCTGTAGTACAACAATGGCATAAGATTCATCGTTCAGGGGGGCTTTCTGATTTTTGATTGCTGCTGGCAAGATCAGGCTATTCTTGCTGGCTTTCTCAGTGGGCACTTTAGAACTATGAAATATTCCGAGGGATCTAAGCGCTTTGAAACCTGCCCCAAGTGTTTTAGGAAACGCCTTCACCTGATCGCATTATTATTTGTCTGGGCAGGATCTCATTGGCAATTCACTGTTAGTATCGGACTTCTTCAAGGTGCACAATTTCATAGACTTAATATAGCTTTGCTGTTCTTAGGGATGAACAACAACAGCGTAGCATTGTTTCAAATTTCATTTAGTTGAAAAATTATGTGAAGATGCATGCAAGTTATTGCATGATATTTATCTTCATGGTATTATATTTCTTACCATTTCAGCAAATCTCTGCAAAAATGAAATGTTTATCTTATTTTAGCATTGATGACGAACCGGATTTCGATTTTATGATCCCAGCCTTCATATTTAATTAAACAAAAGAGTTTTCGTGGAACCGATATGCGTTTAATATGTTAAAGATTGAAATGTTCTCTTGTTGATATAGGATGAAAGCTTATAAAAACTCAGTACCGGTATAGATGTCATCCTAATTATTTGCTCATGGCTCAGACTTATATGAAATGAATATTCATATGAATCTCTCCTCGGACAATACTTCTCTTTCAGTTTACTGAAGGGATGTCAGTTATACTTTCAGTTTACTAAAGGGATCAAATATCAAGAATATCATAGTGGAATTAGACAGTTCCACTATGATATTCTTGATATTTGACATTTTTGTTGATATTTTCACTAAGTGGTTTTTGCAATACAGTAGTGTGACTGATTTTTTTTGTATCAAACACATCTTTGGTTAAACACTTTAAAAAAATCATGTAATTTTGAAGCTTTCTAAAATCAAATAAGTTATTAAACACAGAAAGATAAAATAATTAAACATGAAGGTAATAGATAGATCATACTTGTATTTGGTTCAGGAAATACATTTAGAAAAGCGTCAAACAATGAAATTTTTTTTAAATTATTGGATGTGTTTCTTTCACAATAGTAGATATAAAATTAAAAAGACTTAAGTAATAGATATTAAAAATCGGTTATATAATTAAAATATGATAAATAGCAAATTCAGTAATGTAAATGGGAGACATGGCCACCCTCTAGCAAAAGATGTTTTTTTTTTAGTAAGTCAAAAATTGTCTTTACACAGAGAATGGACAAATGGATTGGACATAATCCCATCACATAAGCAAAACTGGTCATAAACCAATAAAGGGTTTAATCAAATACTATAATCTATTGTGGATATGGTTGTGTAGCCATTACACAATAATCCTTGGTTCCACTTCTCGAACTCCGAAAATTAATTCAGTTCATAATTATTCACCCAATATAATAATTTGTTTATTGCTATGAAAATTAAAAATATAGACTTGTTTTAAATTGAACTTCACCGAAAAAATAATCAATATCATTATATTATGTAAGTATTTTTAACATCGAATTAAAAAAAAATTAAAGTATCAAAATGACGTACAATCGTAAACGGTCCCTGACGGGAGACATCGGAATGCAAAGGGTTAATATTATTAATTAACACTATTGATTAAGATTATTATTTATTTTTCGTACTGTCGATTCGTCGGCATCCTGGCACAGAGGTAGTGAATCTTTCCCATGATCTGGATGACTTGGCTTCAAAATTTGCTTCAGGCATGATTGTTCTTCATCTATTCTATCTGTGAGATGCGTAAATGTACCCCCCCCCTTAAAAAGAGGCTGTGCAAGCGTGATTGATGCGTGAGTATCTAAGACACACTCTTGGTCCTAGTTGCCGCTGCTTAAAACAAGAGACGCACCCTCAAATTAAAATCACTGACTGCATCGTCGAGTAAGTACCATTAGAAACAACAAAAATAACAGTCAATTTTTTTAATGTTTTAACTCTGCTTTATATCATAATTGAATAAACATGCAATAAATAACTTTTGATATGATGCAAAAATTTGTTTCATGCCATTTTTAAATTGAATTTTCATTAAATGTAGTGATAATAAAATACAACAAATAGAAGGAAAAACTCTGTTTTCTAAAGTTAGAAAAGCGCATGGTTTTTAATAATAGCTAGTTTATATAATTGAGATTTGCCGAATTTATTACCTAAAGCATTTAAAAGAATGTCTAGAGTATTTTAAAGAATCTCTTAAGTCGATTCAATCATTTTTGAAATGTAATCCTAAATTTTTTTTTCTTATACCGTTGCAGTACTTACTTTGTACTTAAGATATTGATCGCTCAGGAAGATTTGAAAGATATTGTAAAAAGAATGCCATAATCTTTTTTGGAATTCGAACTGAAAGCATTGTGAACTCCACTATCATTTCATCAACTGGTTCAATAAAATTTTCATATCATTTGAAGCATTCACGTCTTTTCTGCATACATTACAACTAAGGTAATATTGAATTTTCAGTTCAGGTGTTTTGTCTCGGCCGACGAAGCGCATTATTACGCGCAGTGCGTCTTTGATAAGAAACCGAATCAATAATAGAACATGAATAGACTCGTAATGTTATGTGGTGAGATGTAATGTTGCTCACATTATCATCAAAATGATTCACACATTTATATCCAAAATGTGGTACATATTATCACCCAAAATGTTGCGCACATTATCACTCAAAATGTTGCGCACACTACCCACATTTCTCATTCAATATTTAATGATACTATAGGAAAATGATTGAATAGAAATATCTGATTTATAAAACGTAATTTATTTATTGCTCAATGTACATGCAAATTTATTTGTTGTACCTCTACGTGACAAATCATTGGTCCTAGAGCTACTAAATTTGGAGCAAACATGTCTTTAAAGAATGATTAAAAATTTTTTTTAAGGTAATTGAAAATTAAACGAAATGTTTGCGTTTTTCGGCAATATCTTTTTAAGATATCGTCACACAAAAATAATTTCTGTACTATTTAAAAATTCAAAAAAAGTTTATTTCAGTAATACCAGTCTTGTTATCACCAATGTCCTTCCTTAATTTTGACAAATTTTTGGTTCAAAACTGAATAATCAAAACTTCTCATTTAATGCCCTTGTCTCATGCCATGATTTTAGAAAAATTTCTGCAAATCTTCATCAATATGGTCCCTAGAACCCCAATTGACTCTTCGTTCAAAAGTTATATATATATATATATATATATATATATATATATATATATATATATACAAACTTTATGTTATTTGTTGAAAGCAGAAGGCAGTTGAGACATAATGACACTTAAAATTTTTAAGTTCGTTTTATTCCATCCCGGGAGAATACGATTTTTTTTACTAGAGTAAGGACATGGCAAGTCCATCTAAAGCACGGCACTAAAGCAGAAGCGTAAAGAGAGATTGAGGGAAATCATTAGCCCTGGTGGTAAATATCATAAGATTTTGATGGGCAAATATTTTTTCATAGTGCTTATATATAATGAGATTTCGATGGGGATTTCCTCGACGCTTATTCAGGCAATCAGACAATGAGATCTTTTAAAGGAATGTGCTTGACTGGACAATTTTCATCCTCAAGCTCGGAGCGTGGGAATCTGTCTATTTTAGCCGATTCAGCAATTTTGATCAGCTTCTTTTGAATTGATTAACTAGAACAAGTGGAATGGATCAGGAAATAAGAGAATATTGTTAGAATGAAGTTACTATAGGCTAATTTTAATTGAAAGTTATGAAATTAATTTGGATTTAAATTAAGAATAATATGTAATATGTGAACAATTTTAAATTCAAAGTGTTTCCGTAATTACAGTATCTTTGAAATTAGGGGCGAAAAAGTGATCATTAAGCATTAACTTTGTCAGAAATTAGATTCATGAAATATAAACTTATATAAAAATGAATCTACTTTTACCCTTCAGTTTGCCTCGATGAATTTAAAAAATATATATATTCTCAGTTAAAAAGTGGTCTAATAAATATTTATTTGAATATTTTTTTACACTAGCAAATAGTATAGTTTTGAAAATTGATAGTAATTAGATTAAATTTATTTTCTGTTTAAAAATCATTAGTCAATACTTATCCTTACTTATTCTATTCATATATTTAAAAATTTTATTTTCCAAAAATCCTTAGATTAAAAATTTTGCTTGTTATATAATAGGGCAACAACTTTCCCTACTATTTCACTGATAGCAGAAAAATTTCTTCTTTTTATTCCTTCCATGATAAAAATTTTCAATTTGTTAATTTCTTTTTCGTTGCTAAACACTCTTCTGACTGCTCACAAAAGGCATCAGTCATCTTTGCTCTAATTACATCATTTATTACTTCGTAACTAATTTCCGCGTTTTGGCGAAACTCGCTAGAAAATCATGTCAACAATGGATGTTGGAAAGTGAAAGCATGACATTTCCAGCACCGAGTGTTAAGTGACCTCACGCGGTGCAGCATTTTCAATTCTTTTCATTTTGCTGTCTGTCTGTCTGTCTCATCAGTATGCAGTTAGTTAATCCCGCAGAGTTAAAAAGGGTACCGGTTTGTTGGTGCCGGATTCGCGCTTCGCTACTCAACGGAAGATATTCTCGACTTTTCGGAGCTTTCTCAGAGGCAGTCACTCATATTTAATGCGATTTGAAATGGCCGGCAGAAACGGCGATGATCAGGATGAAGACGGGCCAAATCGAGCCGCTACTCTGGTTAAGTCATGTGACAATTGGATTTAGGGTGCCGTAACGGATCTCCAGCTGGGTGAATTTTAACTTCCGAAACGAAAAATGGAAGCACATTAGATTTGATTCTGAAACTAAAAACGTTTGATCTTATGACTATTAATATACTAGCCGTCTTCGGCGACTATTTGATTCACCGCGATTATCATTAATATTTTATGCAGATTTATCTTATGGCTCCCTGTTAATAATATTTTTAAACTCCAAGATTTGATAGACAAATAACTCATACATTTCTCTACATTTATGTCAGCATTTTTATGCATTCAATTACATAACGGGTAAGAGCAACGAAAAATGGACGGACTTAAAGATTTCTGCTCTGCGCCGCTATAAAATTAATTTGTAAGTACTACAAAATTAACTTTTTTTTAAACTCATGCATCATTTTGAAGCCTATTCAATTCGTATTTTTGTATCTTTATAATCAAAAATAGTAACTTTTAAAAAATCTAGAATGAAATATTAGAAACAGAGAAAAAGACAGCGTTCTGGCATAAGGGCAGCGCTTTTTCTGGAGCTGGGCGTCCCGGATTCGAGTCCCAGTCCGGTCTTGGTTGTTCTTCTGTGTTCTATCAACAGCGTATCATGGTCAGGTCTTGCCCAAGTGCAATATCCAAAATAACAACAGTATTAGGGGGTGTCCTGGTAAAGAGTTACCGCGTCTTCTTCTTAATCAGGATTTTCCGAGTTCGAGTCCCAGTCCGGGAATGGTTGTTCTTCTGTATTCTATATGTGAGGTGCATGGATGTGTCCTCCTCGCCCTGTAAAAAGGGGATGTGTAAGCGACTGTGATAAGTGAGTAGCTAAGTCGTACTTTTGGCCTTGTTGTTGTTGTTTCTCATCCCCGTGACCAGCAGAGCTAGATGAGGTCCATGAACTCATTCACCCCGAGAATGTCCAGTACCAAAAGTGGGTCATGAACCAGGTCCTGCCTGGTAAAGCCTCAGACAAGATAAAATGCGGCCAGAAGAAGCCTGTGCAGAAGAACATTTAGTGCAGAGTTCGAACTGTTTAGTATCTCTAACTAAAGTCATTGATAATAGATGGCCACTAAGGAAACGGGTAACATACCTTTAATATTTGCAATGATTAAATATTATGTGACTGGAAAGAGACGTTGGACTTTTCCTTGTAAAGAGGCCCAAAGTCCTGGAAAGTTAGGGATTTTCTGTCTTAGAGATCAACTCGAAAACCTATCTGACGACTGTATGCTAAATAATAATTAACAATGGTATATATTGCTAAAACTTGATGAATGAAATAGCTAAGGAAATTAATAGCTATTTAAATTAGACAAATTTTAGCCATTATGATAATAAAAGGTTTCATGTTTGAAATATCTTTCTATCTTATATAAACGAAATTTTTATTATGATGATACTCATCAGTTGCTTGTATTTCTTAACTGTTATTGTTGCATCATTTTTAACTCTTAATTATAAAGAACAACAATGCTTAAATGGAAGAGTATTCGAAACGGTCGCAGAAAAGACAAACCAACCTTTTTTGGATTGCATTATCTGTTATTTTTACGAAATAGCTAAAAGCAGCTGCTACAAGAATTATTTATTTAATGTGAGATACTGCATTAAAACTGGCAACATTGCGCATTAAAAATATAACTAATGACCTCCAATGTGAATATTTACATCTGGTGCCTTTTTATGATCGTTCTCAGATTTTAATCTAGATACTGGAGATTAACCCATTGACTGCTAAACATATTTAAAGAGTCTTGCCCTGGGTACCAAGGTTTTATTTTGAAAAATACATAAAAGTTTACAAAATATAATTATATTAAGTTACTGATATAATATTGTAATAGCATTTACAGTAATCTTTATTGAAAAAAAGAACACTACGAGATAACTCGTAGCTGGCGTCACTGATAAAAATTCCTGTGCTGGTTGGCATTTACGAGTTATCTCGTAGTGTTCTTTTTTAATAAAAATTGCAGTAAATGCCATTACAATAGTATCAGTAACTTTATATATATATATATATATATATATTCTGTACAAAGGAAAAAAACGTAAGGAGACTAGGTATTTTTGTCCACAGTGCTCGCAAAAGACAGCACTTTGCGTTGATCCTTGTTTTAGAGTTTATCATATTCAGCAACAATAACAAAAATATTTTTAAATTTATGTAATACATTCATATATATAAATATAATTATTATGATCTAATCGTCTAAGTTATAATTTTTATAATAAAAATTGAAAATCAATACGTTTTTTTACTCCATGTAAATTTTTCATTCGCCTTTTTAAAATATTTTTAAACTAAAATGGCCATTTGTAATTAATCTAAAACTGCAGCACGCCCTACGAGATATCTCGTAACTGGCAGTCAATGAGTTAATAGTTAGAGGATCCAATCTAACTTGCCCATGGCTGTAAAAGAAAGCCACCTTTAACAAACCGACGTTTCTTATAATAACGACTAATGAACTGCAGCTTGCCTGTTAAATTACAGGAAATCCAACCGATCTTTGTATATGAATACATTTCTGGATGACTTCCTTATAGTAATTCCGGATCGAAACCGTCAAGATAATCCATATAATTTGCATTCCCCGATGACTTCAGATGCTGGCAGTCTTTTCCACGCCAATGTTTTTTTTCGTTGATCATTATTTTATGAAAACCGTAGACCATTAGGCAGTTGCATAGCCATGCCTTTGAACGGTTTTTACGATATTTAGGGAAAAATAAACAGCTGCGCATACATTGTACACGGTTACAGCCGGACTTACGGACGCCGGTGCGCTCGGCATTATTTGGGTGCAGGTGGCCTTGGCATTTGCTGTCCCAATCAAACATGATTTCGTCCCTCGCTTGACTGCCTCAAAAAATCACTGTAATAAGAACGAATCTTTTCTGGTTTAAAGAGCCAAAACATCTCCATTTTTAAGGTACTTTTGCTTTTTCGCGTTTCCAGGGTGGCGGAACTGACTGGAAGGTTGCTTGTTTTCAATCATTATGTGTTTTTTTTTTCTTCCCTTCTCTGAGTACATATTAGACTTCGAAAAATCTCTCTGCAAATGGAATGTGGTTCTTGATTATTACTTTTTTTTTGTGTGTGTATGATTTTTGGATTTATTCTCTTCCGCGTGGAACCCTCTGCACACATATTTGGAATGCATTCTTTAGTTCTGGTAATGATTCACATTCCATAAAATTAAAAAAAAAAAAGAATGTTTTCTTAGTTTATTACATACACCGGGGAAAAGGGATTATTTTTATTTTCGGATCTTTTAGGTTTGGGCCTTATTCCATTAATCTAACGGTTAACAACATATTTGTCTAATAAATCCAGCCCAGAAGCTTACTTCCTGTAACATAAAGCTTATTCTGAACGCATAATTTTTTTTATCATGTCAGAACATAATGTTATTTTGGGAATGAGCGTCAACAAAAATCCGTAGGCGAAAAATTGAAATTTTATTATCTGCACGAGCATCTCAAAAAATCAGCTTTTAATAACACGTTGCCATCCCATTTACAAAAGCTCTGATTTTTAAAAAAATAAGTTAATGACTACGGCAAATAAAACCTAGAAAAATGTCATTTTGAGCGCGTGATTATATGAAATGAAATAAATAGGAAATGTGCTATTTTTTAAACACTAAACAATAAATGCGATACAAAATTTTCTTGGATCGTTTGTCAAACTAAAGTGACTCATTCAATGAAAATGAATAAAATTACAATTAAACTTGCGCGAGCACGTGGTGCTTGGCCGTTCAAGAAATGATGTTCTGACTTGATACATTGAAATATGCATAGCAGAATTCATTTTAATCTTTTTATTTAGTTATTTATTTATTTATTTTGCTTATGAGTTTTTCTAATTTTTGAATAGAACAGAAACAAAATCCAGAATGCATTTGTATGTTTGGATAAAAATTGAAATAACGCCTAAAATTACTCTTGAGCTATTTGTTTCGCATTTATTTAATTGCGTATGCATTTTTTTGCTTATTTTTAAAATTATTTATTCAAAACACGATGTATTTTTCCTGCAAGGCATTTTAATGTTTACGTAAGGGAATGAGACAAATATTAATGAGAGTTGAGAATGAAAGTTTCAATGCAATTAAAAATTCAGTTTTAATTAAAAATGGCACAGTTCTAAACATAGTGATGATAATATTTTTAAATTTCAGTATGAGTAGTCCCTCGAAATCTTTCTCCCATACTGTAATAAAAATTCTACCCCCTTCACATTACATTAAATTTTAGACTTTAGATAATGAAGCTAATGTATAGCAAAATACAAAATTTTTATCTGCTGAAAGATTTTAGTTTTTTACTATATCTGTAATGTGATACTTGGTGATTAGTCCCCGTCATGCGTTCGATAGTATTTCAAAATTAAATTTATTTTTAAAACTTGCTTTATCCAAACGGTTGAACTATAAGTCATTCTATTTTTGAATTAAAACTTTTAAATGCTCGCAAAAGTCAATTCCTTAACGGATTTAGTTTCAAATGTAGTATCTACTAATTAGATATTAAATCTTATGCAAAATTTTATTCATCTAACTCTCTTTATTTTGTAGATACGTTAATTTATACTTCAGCAAGCAAAATCTTAATATATTTACGTCAATATTTGATATAATTATATAAATCTGGTGTAATAACCCTGAACAAAATTTCATCTTTCAAACATAGATTTGGCATTGGAATATATTTCAAGAAAAATCAACCGCTTTAATCCAAAAAATGTAAAGTAACACGATGTCAAAAATATGTTTTTGAAATTCGGGAAAACTGAAAATGTAGAAATTTGTTAAAGTCTCGATTTCGAATTTTTTGACGATTACAATATTTTTTCTATTCTTTGTATACGAGAAAGTAAAATTATTTTTTACTTTTACATTTCCACTTTTTTTTCCTATGAAACTTTCATGAAGTGAAAAACCGACGTCCTGACACATGGGTGGCGCGTCTTCCCCGTGATGTGGGTGTCCTGTGATCGAGTCCCGGTTCGGGGATGGTTGATTTCCATCTATTCTCTCAGTGAGATGTGTGAATATGCTTCTGATAAAAAGAGGCTCTGAAAACAAATGTGATGCTTGAGTAGCTTAGATGTACTCTTGGCCCTAATTGGCGCTACTTGAAACAATTGACACAACCTCGGCTTAAAATCGCTGTCTGTGTCAACGGGCTTCTCCATGGCAAGTGTCATTAGATACAACAACAACAGAAGTGATAAGATGAACCTTTTAGCCCTTCAAGCTTATTGGTAAAAATTATCAAAATATTCAATATATTATAATTAAAAGATTTGAAGTCATCAGGGTTAAAAATTAAACTTTAATCTACGTTATTATACAATTGCATGAGCTAGAAGTCATACTTCTGCCCTCGGGTGCTCAGGGGTCCATACCCTCAGAAGCTACTACACTTCTCTTTCCGTGGTAAAAAGCGGACATGACATTATCACCATCATAAAATCTGCAATTTTAATCCATAAAGTATTTGAATTTTAATTCACTTTGAATTCTTTGTTATTAAAATAGAGTCGCCATTTCTGTTTTTATATAAAAACACATTCAATCATGGATGCAGACAGTTAAGAACTACCTCTTAATAGATGCATGTTTTTATTTTATTTATGCATATTTTGTATTTTTATTTCACCCATTGTTTATATTTTGTTATCAACAATCAATCGACCTATCACAATTAATCAGATATTCACACCTGCTGCTATTCTTATTGGATGAAAATGAAAAGATGGTTTCGATTAGAATCATTGCAGCCAGCTCATTTTATTCTACTCTGCTCTCGTTGAATGGATTATGCAGCAGGTGTTAATACTCTTATTGCCATGCATCATAAATAAATCTTAATTGTTCTATCGAGAAAAAAAATCAGGTGTTTTGACTTCTTATAATACTACACACTGTTTTAAATGGTTTTTCCGTTGGTCACTCTTGTATAACATTTATCATGGGAGATTTGTTTATAAAACTTAGAAAAAAGTTATTTTCTTTTCTTTTCTTCAAATTTATAAACACTTTTATTTCTCTTTTATTTAATTATAATCATTATTAAAATGACGTCACTTTAATCAGCTGCAGTATAATAACTCGCAGTACGAGGAAAGTTGTTCTCTGTATCATCACTCATCAGTTCGACAGTCCAGGGTGTGATTCCAGTTAATTTGAGAGTAATTCTAACATTTGAACTGAATTTTATTTTCAACGTCATCTATCTATACTTCCTGCAATAAAACCATGTTTAAGTCTTTGAACTCGGAAAAGTAATTTGTTTCGTAATTATTCACTTAATGCATGGACTTGCTTATTACACCAGAAAATAAATGCATGCAACTGTTTTTAGTTGTAGATACATTTTTCAAGAAAACTCATCTTCACATTCTGTAGATATTTTTAACAATTAAAATTTAAAAAAATATGTAAATAAAATGTCAAAATGATTCACCACTTTGAGTGGTGCTGGAGATAAGAGATTAAGAACTAAAATTAATACAAAAAAATTTATTGATCTTTTTCTAGAATTCTAAATTGCCTCTAACAAAATATTCAGCAATTATACAATCGTTGTAGTGTTCTATTTACTAGTAATTTTAAGGGTTACTGTGTATAGTCCTCATGTTTATTCCAATAATGATGCCAATTCTCGAAGCTAAAAATATACAATTTTTCTTGTTACCTTTAGACTTTTTAGGTATTAAGACATCGATCTTTACCGCCGAATTTGAAAGTGTCGCCAATGAGTTGCTAAACCGCCAATAATAGTAAACAACTGTCATTATTCTAAAAATTGTGCCCACCTTAATTGTCGTCCGTCATTTTGTTGGTTTCGCAGACCATCATTAATCGCTTTTTCTTTCTGATTTTTTGACTCGTTGAAATGATTAAAATTTGGGATTTGCTTGCCAACGAAAGAGATGCAGTGACGTATTTACAAAATTACGGAACTATTCCATCTAAAAATACGTGTTTGAATGGACATGAGATGAGTTTATTCGTGATAACCGAAAAACAATAGCGGTGTATTGTATCAAAGAGTTCTGGCCACCAAATTAAATTGGCTCGAGTTGATTGGCGACTTTTGGAACATCGACAGTCTAATACGTAAGTGCAGTTTAGATACCAAATTTCACTCGTCAAACTGTGTTTAATAAACGTGTTTTTCAATCTCTGGAAGACGTAAAATGCGGAGATTCATTAAAATCTTGAGTTCGAATTTTTTGACAATTGCAATAGTTCTTCATAACCGGCGTCCTGACTCAGAAGTAGCGCATCTTCCTCGTGATCTGCGCGTTCCAATTCGAGTCCCGGTTAAGGCATGGTTGTTCTTCTGTGTATTATCTGTGAGGTGGATGAATATGCACCCTCTCTAAAAAGGGTGAACTGTGTAAGTGAAAGTGATGAGTGTGTATCTAAGTCGTACTTTTGACCCTAGTTAGCGCTACAAAAGCCGCTCATTCATCTTAAAATTGCTTTGGATCGCCAGCGCGCTTGTCCAGGGCAAGTGCTATTAGTAACAACAACAAATTCTTTACACATGAGAAAGTAAAAATTTTAAGAAAAACTGCTTTATATGTATCATTCGACTTTCTCTTAATGCAGAAATAAATATCTTGTTTATTACGAATAAAGGTTTTGGGAGAAGCTTAAGTATTTGAAGTATTTTATCTTGATTCAGCATGGTAGTTGATTTGCGTGTATTTTCCATTTTTTTTCGAAGCACTTGACCACTTATCGAGTTTAATTTTCTACTAACGGGGATTACATTCTTCATTCTCTCAAAAGCTGAATCTGACAGGTTTTCTTTGCTAAAATTGAATTTAAAATTCATCACTTTAATCCGCATTTCGATTTTTTTTTTTGTTTTGCTTTCTTCACACCTTTCAAACCACATAGCAACAGAGAATTTCGAATTCCTTTCTTTTCATTCCCAAATTCTTAAAACGCTCAGCGATCTCTTGAGATTTTTAACACGTTCCCTACATACATTCAAGTATATAATAACGAAATTAATTCTTAAATTACTGCTAAGAAATTCCACGATCGTTTTGTAAAATGGAATGAAGAGATCAGATGCGTGACCCGCTTGTGTAATCGAAAGCTCAATTTCTCATGAATGAACCCATTACTTTTCGTGATCTCATAATTATGGTCACTACATCTTAAAGCGAAATACATAATATATAAGTTATGCTTAGTTTTTCCCCGTTCTTTCTTGAATTCATTCAACTTTCGATTATTCACAGATGAAGGTGGTTACCAATGATATTTTACACCAATGAATGTCCAATGAAAAATACTATAAAAATTTATTTACTCATTTTTGTTTTCCCTTATACATAGTGAAGAGAAAATGCTTGAATCGAGAAAGAAATTCGAACCTTGAGATTTTGACGAATCTTCACGTTTTAGACCTCCCTAGGTTCGAAAACTCATTTTGGAAAACCCATTTTTAGGAAAATAAGAAGGTAGTATATTCGACTGTCCACATATAAGTTTAACACGAAAGAAAATAAAGAGAGCTACATAGATGGAATTTAATACAAGATTTAAACTTTATCGTGTAGACACGAATAAAATTTTCAACCAAATCCAAGCAGGGATAGATTGTCTGTCGGTCTGTGCCTTCAGAAACGTGTAAACGCAATACAAATACAAATTTGTATACAACATACAAATTTTTTTTAACTTTCTAATTAGGTGACACATACTATTGTGGTCATTAATTGTTAATTTGATTTTTCAATAATATATGGAGCATTTGGGATATTAAGTGTTCGAATTCTGTGGCTTAGTTGCAGACATGGAAATAAAAATTCAGTAATTCGATGCGCGTGTTGAACACGTCATTGTATGCGAAGGGGTTAAATATATGAAATTTGGTTTGGGAGATTATGATCGTGTGCAGTTTTGTGTATATTTCAGTCTATTGGGAAAAAAATGTCTAATTCACTAATTCGATTTTTGGATAATATTGTTTTCCGGGGAATAATCGCCAAAACACTCGCCAAAGATCACATAACAGGTTTAGTAAGATTGCTAAATTCTCACGGAAAGTTAGTACCTTAGTTTGCTGATTCCATGCAAGGTGTTGTCTAAAATAATATCATTATTTTAGATTATACGAGAAAGTTTTCGGGCGACCACTCCCCCAGAAGTGTTTTTTATAGCGAAAATAGTTGTTGTATAAAATGTATGCTTCAAATTAATTCTAACCATTGCATAACTACGTTATGTTATGATTAATTTTTTTACCATCTGAAATGTATTTAAATGATATTCAACGTATTAGTTTGATATGAAATGTTTAAAGAATTTGTTTACGGTAAAAAATAATTATCTTTCGCTCTTTCGCAAGATTCACTTTCGTTAGATTAACTTTTTACATTCGCGATTTCACCAGATGCTCTAGACCAGGGGTTCTCAAAAGGAGGGTCGCGGGATGTGTCCAGGGGGGTCGCGAGATGTGGAAGAAAAGTTTAAAGAAAATTAATTTATTGCTGTAGTTTTCATTAAAAAAAGAGTGCACATAAAGCTTTTAATACACATACAAGTTGGTTTTTGTGTTCTATTAGTTAATGGGATACATGATCTTGTTTGGAATTGACCAATTTTTTAATGTCTGGAATGAGCTTTGTAATTCTCAAAACAATGTCACTTTTCAGTGTCACTTGATTTCTTGAATTTGTTTTTAAATTTATCATTATGGAGAATCCTTGTTCACAGTTGTAATGTGTAGAAAATGGCATCAAAGTTTTTAATGCGGTTGTGAACAGTTCTGGGTATTCCTTTTTAATGCGTATCCAAAATTTGTCGATGTAAACTTTGTTAAACGTTACTTTAGCTGACTGATCACTTGAAATCTCTATCAATTGATCATGATGACGGGCACTTAGCTCAGCTTTTGTTATAGCTGGCTCATTGAACGGATTAACTATCCACACAACCCCACTCATATCTTTAACTGGAATGTAATCTGTAAACTGCTGAAAGCTTCGAGATGAGATGATACTAGTAAGGAGAAAGATGAAGTGTCAAGGGATGTGGCGCCAATACCCGACACATACTCTACAAACTCTTGAGTACGCACAAAATTTTCAAAATCCCTGTCTAAACTTTAGACAGAGTTAAACCTTTGGGAAGTTTCCAAAATACTTAGTCTAAAAAGGGGGTCGCAGTGTCTAAAAGTTTGAGAACCCCTTGCCCTAGACTAAATATTAAGACACGAAGCAACAGTTCTCAGATGAAAAAAATATATTTTCTAATATTTTATGAATTGATGGCTACATATTAAAGCAGCAATGTTTTAAAATTCGGAACCCTTTTTCAAATATCCAGATATTACGCCACAAAATCCGCGAGCTGTATAAATACAGCCTTTTGAATTCTTGGAAGAATTTCTGAAATCACTTTAATAGCACCTTCAGAAGTTATGTAATCTGAGTCTCTGAGTTGCTTCATGAAACATTACATTTTGGCATTATAAAATGATGAACCACATCCTGGACAATCAGTAAAAGCATAAAATTTTTAAATGGTTAGAATTCTGTATTTAAACATAAACTTTTGTTACTTGAATAGGTTTTGTTGCTTTTACACTCATATGAAAGTACAGACAGATCGGTGGTCAACTCCTTGGCAGATTTGGTTCCAAATTTAATATGTCTCTGCATCTCAAATGGTATTGTTTCTTAAGGCACTTGCAATGGACAAGCTAGCTGAGGTAGTCAGCGATTTAAGCCTCTTGTTTTGTAGTAGCGCCGACTAGGGCCAAGAGTACGACTTGGTTACTCATTCATCACATTCGCTTGCACAAACCCCTTTTTACAGGGGTGCACATCCACGCAACTTAGAAATAAAACACAGAACAACCATGCCCGAACCGGGACTCGAACTCGGGACGCTCAGATCACTGGGAAGACGCACAACTTCCAATTTCAGATGGTAAATCTGTGTAATAAAATTTTATTTATCTGTCCTTTTACCGGTATTTATGTACCTATTGAGTTTTTATACTCAAGCTAACATACAGTCATTTTATATTCTATGTATTTTATGAATGGATTCTGTTCAAAATTTGATAGAATTCATAAATTTAGGTTTATGTCTAGATGCCCATTTTTATTCTTCTAGCTCGAAGCTTTTTTGAGACATTGATTTCTAAGACAGACAGACAGGCGAACAAAATTCCAGGAATATACTCTTCAGACTGAGTTGAGAAAACGTTAAAGTTCATCAAAATTTGGTGTTCACGATATTTTTTCTATACTGCTATTATAAATGTGAAAGTTTGGATGGAAGGATGATGTTAGTCAATTGCATTAGAATGGCTGAAGGAAATGGAATGAAATTTAGCACAGGATTAGATTATAGCCTAGAAAAGAACATAGGTTACTATTTATTGAGTGGTTAATTTTTTATTAATTTAAAACTAACTTTCCCGCCAAAAATCTTCATTTCTCCAACGACAAATGAGTAAAGTTTAACATGTTTTCGACCGGCTATTTCAAACGATTCTGTTTATTTTCTTAGTGTTTGATGCATTTGAAATTAAACATTGTTAATTGATCGATCTTTCGGAATCATTCTGAAGTACTTTTGAATTAAAATAAAGGTGCTTTTCCGTTAGCCGAGAGCAATCGAAAAATTGCCAAAGAAATTTGGCGGAATTCTATATTATTTGACTATTTTTCGCTAACGAAAAAGCACCAAAATATAGCATAATAAAGGAAATTAAAAAAATTTTACTCCGTATCATACCAACTGGCGTTAAAAATTCACACATTTTGATTTTGTTTTTGGCCAAACTAATCAACAAAACGATTTTGGATAATTGGTTTGCTGTTTTGTTTTATTTGAGATACATACTGTGAATAAATTGTTTTTAGATTAGTTGAGTGGGCTACGCTTTGATATACAACCATTTGATGCTTTGCAATTTTGGTAAATTTTTGGCAACGCTTTATTTGCGTTTGTTTTGCCGTTATTTTTTTATGGTACTGTAATTCGTTCTTTTCTTTTCATTTCGTTTGGATTTTTCCGGTGTACGTATTTCTTTCGCCTACTTTCATTATTTTCGATTAAATGTTTTTTGCTTGCATTCCATTTTAATTAATTAATTTTTTTCTTTCTATATTTCCGTTAATTGGTTGCATTGAAACCTTACGATTGGAAACGCTATTTCTGCCGTTTGCGAAATATTTGGTCATATCGCTAAAATTTGGCGACAAACTTCTTTTTGGCGAAAATTATTTTTAAGAGTACCATAATCATACGGTTTGATGACATTTTGCATTGTGATCAAACTGCCATTGATCAAACTGCCAAACATTGTAGCGATTGAAGGTCCCGGTACGAACCTGCGACGTTAGGGCCTGTAGCCGAGTAACATACCGATCAAGCAAAAAGGACCCTTCAGCTCGAAGGATATTATCAGGCTTATAAGGCTAAGGCTACAATATCAAAATTTCCACGCGTACGAAGTCGCGGGTAAAAGCTAGTCTATACTACTATTATAAATGTGAAAGTTTGGATGGATGGATGATGGGATTCAATCACGCCAGAACGGCTGAAGGAAATTGGATGAAATTTAGCCCAGAAATAGATTATAGTCTAGAGAAGAACATAGGCTAATTTTATTCCGTTTAATTGAATGGTTAATTTTTTATTAATTAAAAACTAAAATTTTCGCCAAAAAATAAAAAAAAAATCTGAAAACATCTGCCTGAGCTTTTTGAATCGTTTTTTTTTTATTTTTCTATTTCCGGCATTCTTTTAATATTATCTTATCTAACGGAATTCTTTGAGATTTATTGTAGGATTTCCCGACAGAAAGCCTTTTTCATCAGATCAAAAAATTAAAAAATTATCTAATCGTTTTTTATTTTTCTGTTTCCGTTTATCATTTCAATATTATCTTACTATTCTAAAGGAAGGTTTATTAATTTTTTTTCCTTACGCTGTTCTTGTGTTAATATTCCTGTTCATTTCTCTTGATTTTTTTTTCTTGCTGTACATATTTCTTTTGCCTATTTTCATCATTTTCGATTAAATTTTTTAAAGTACGTTTATAGTTTCAAGTACATAGCTTTTAAGTAGTTTTCTACCCACGCTAATGATGTTAGACGTAACATGTTTTTGACTGTTTATTTCAAACGATTTTGTTTATTTCGTAGTGTATGATTAACGCTTAAAATTCACGTCTTTGCGTTGCTCCAATTGACGTTACAAATTTAGGCATGCATACGGTTTTGATAACATTTTACATTGTGATGAGACTGTCAGTTCTCACATATACACATCAAAATTTCCACGCGTAAGAAGTCGCGGGTAAGAGCTAGTATTTGTATAAAAGAGAGTGGAAAAAAATCAGAAAGAGAAATAAATAATGAACCATATTTTGAAGCAGTTGACGTGATGATGATACAGTTGAAACTTAACCAATAAGCTCCCAATTAATAAAAAGTATAAGTGTTGAAAGGCTAGTCTTTCTTTTCAAAGTTTCCGGAAGGCTTTTACGTTCACGCAAGCTGCTTGACCTGCTCACGAACCATTTTGGCCTCTGCTTGTTAGAGCAAAAGACGCGAGGTGATAGCACAAGGGTCATCGAAGTATACAATAGACGCAAAAAATACAGCATCTGAGATCCAATCGGATAAAATCTGTGATTGAAAAGTATGGCCGTTGAAAAAGTCAAGATTCGTTTGCCCTCTAATAACGCGTAGCCAATGAACTCGTGCTGATTAAAAGCAATTTTTCTGTCTTATTTTTTTTATATAGAATATATTTATTAATTCTTTGATTTTGTTCCGACATTTGACCTTGTGTAATGGCCGCCTTTTGAAGGTGAGTTTCTTTTTATGCTTCGCGATTACACCCAAGGAAAAAAAAGTGTTTTTGAAAAGTTCCTTAATTTAGTGCAGTCATACAATACTGCCCATGCTCGGAGATTGAGCTTCCTTATTATTATTTTTCTTTTTCATTCTTAATGATGCAGATTTTCTCTTCCTTGATATTTACATAATCGTAATCGGAATGTTAACTAATCGTATATTAATTGATTTAAAAAAAACATAAGTATTACTTGCATATATTTGTTATTTAGATATTAGCTTTTATGTAAAGCATTGTTTGGGTATTATAAAAAATCACTTCATTATTTAATTCAGTTTCGGTAAAAATTATTACTAAATTAGTTCTTATGGATCAGTCTAAATAGACCACTCGTGTTTCTTGTATTGTTTTGGCAACTAACAACCTTTTTATTTATCGTATAGAACGACTCTGATAGGTTTGGTATTTTAATTGTTCAAATAACAAATAGTTAATTATGGGATCGTAAATTTTACGTTTGTTACATTTTTTTATAATTCGTTGTTGCAAGGATCAATGAGTTGAGGTTTGATTTTTGTTTTTATATGTAGGCTTGCATTATTGAGAAAAGCCTTGATAAGAGATAGATGGGAAAAATTTCAATTAGTAATAATGCTATTATATTGTAGTTCCATATAGTAATACATTATATTCTCTTCACTTCAGAGAATAGATAGGAGTTTTTGTTTCTATTTTTTAAAATCTTTTCACAATTTCTTTTACTTGGCATTTAGTAATATGTTTTTTTTTCTGTTTTTAGATCAGTATTTGCTTAAAACCGATTTTAATGGTTAGTTTTAATTTGAGCGCTCGTGAAAATCATGTATAAAAAAGATCTCAAATCAAAGAAATACAGAATATGAGAATCACCCAGTAGAGGAAGAGGTAAAATTAAGAGAATAAAAAGTAATCATGTGATTGCTGAAATTTGTTATCTATACATTGTATAAAATGAAGTCTCCTGAAAGCGTCTGTATGTTGGAACTTCAAAAACTCGAGAAATAGTTAACGGATATTGGAGATATTTATACCATTTTGTAGAGCAATTAAATCATCACAATAAAAAGGAGAGTTTTATAATTGCCGTTTTAATTTATCCGCGCATGCGTGAAAACCGTAAACTGCGCATGCACAAATAGCAAGAGCTGTGGCATGCATATGCGATACATTTTCTTTGTTTTCGTCCGATTTTAAATAGCCATTCAGATCTCATTGTACCGAAAAGAAGGAAATTCAACCTCGGAATGATCGCCTGTGTTTTTTTCTACTGACATATCATATTTTTACCTTTTTTTATCAGTCTAAATATTTCTGAATGTATGCTATAAAAATTTATTTGCATCTATTTTTCATAGTTTCTAAATATATTTTATCCTTGTTTGATGTTTTGTAACATGTCCATGCCATATCGGGTGGTGGCTAGATTTAAATTTAAAGCTAATTTTTCTTCTTGGATGCTATGCCACGGGCAACGCCGTGCGGGTACTGCTAGTTCATATTTCCCCATCATTTAAAAGGCATTGTTTATATTTTCTGGTTGTATTTTTTATTTTATACTTTGTATTAATTTTTTTTGTTCATGGATCACCGTTGATTTCAAATCGATTTTAGTGATTCGAGCATTCTTGAAAATCATTACAAATAAATACACATTTTATTGTAACTACATATTTTTTTTATCTAAACTATACTGCAACAATAATCATTTTTGTTGCCCTATTTTGTGCACTACAGCAAATTTTTTGTTTCTTTTGCACTATGGCAGTGTGCATGAGATTATCTGCAACATAATTCTTTGATTATTCTCTGAAAATCCTGATTCTGAGATATTGTTGTGTTTTGACTTACGGCACTTTTCTAGTCCGCTGATAGTTATCTTATATTTTACTGATTTAAACCAAAGGAACGTTTTTTTTTCTTCTTTTTTCAGTAGCACCAACTAGGATTAAGAGTACAACTTAGCTACTTACACGTTACAACCCTTTTAAAAGGACGGACTTCATTCATATCTTTCATTCACAGATCGTAATTTATACGTGAATCAGAGAGCGATCACCTCTCAATAGTACCCCTAATGGTATTACTCTCCACATAGAGGACTTTGTGACAACGATAGATTTATACGTGCGCCAGTCACCCCCTTTTTTAAGGGGAAAAATGTCCGAATCATTGTACTGATTTTATCAATTTTTATTCGTTAGTTTCATGATCCCTTAGATGTATTGACTGGTTACCATTTATCCCTAATTTTCAACGAAATCTCAAAAAATTAATGCAATGAATATTCTTTGAAGGGAAACCATGACAGAGAACTCTAGCTATAGCTACTGTGCCAATTTTGCCAACTTTTATTTCATATGAAAACTCATAATTACTTAATGGCCACCTACTCCCTATCTTTACGCTCGACTCTATTGTAGCTATTTGTTATTTCCGGGGGAAAAGAATTAGTATAAATATTATTAAAATGATAATAAACATTTTTTAAAAAAAATTCTGAATTTAATATGGTGTCTTTTATAATTATCTGGAGAAATAATGATTACACATGAATAACTTTTAGTAACATCATTTAAGTGTTATTGTTTATCGAGGCATAGTTTCTGTAAATTTTAAGTTTTAATGTCCGACTTTAATCAACGACTTAAACATAAAAATAATTCAATCAAAGTCACAGTGGGAATTCGATTCTCTTAATTTTTTTACTATTTATGGGATTTATTTTTATAGATCTTTATGCTGGAATCTTATGAAATTTCATTGGAATTTTACGTGACATTGCTGGATTCAGGAATCAAAATATTTATTGAATCGGTAACAATACCGACAAACCCTTGTTTATAATGCGAAATGTTTTGAATAAAGCCTATGCAAAAATTACGAGTTAAATTACTCTTAATTTGGAGTAATGAAAAGATAAGACAAAATGCCATTCATATCCAAACGTAGATACTTTACAAAAGTATAACAATTGTGCCATTAAAAAAACAGAGATCATGCATGGCTACTCTGACATGTTATTAATTTTTTTTCCAACTTTAATTCAATTTTAGAGATGAACCGCAGACATTCAGAAATGAAAATTAAAAAGAAAATGAAGTTGGTTGTAAAGCAAACGTGGATCGTGCAAAGCATACAGTCCCAGATGTGCCATTTGATTGTCGCATTCCTGGGGACAGCCTCACTCGTTGCATTCAAGTAATTGGACAGATTCTCTTTTCATTTCGCGAGCAAACAAGACATTCTGATGGTACAAGGATCGAATAACAAAACGGTATTGACATTTCGCGGACGTCAACCCTTTTCCATTCGTTGCATATTAATAGAGCGTAACGGCCTGCGGGTGTTGATGCGCTACAGAAGGGTCTCTGATGTCATTCTCTTTCTTTTTTTTGCTAAGCCTTGAAATTGTAGCGTGTTGCTGGCGGTGAATCTTGCGGGCATCTATCAACACAGCAGCTCAATTATTAATTCACCCCCAAACTATTCGAATGCGGAAATAATAACAGCATTGTGTTTATCTTTGGGGAGAGCATGTGTTTTGGCAAGGTTTTTTAAATCTTTTTCGAAGATTTTTATCTATTTGTTGATAAGTACTATGGGATTTGGAAGAATGGCAAGTGGTATCGAGGATCGTAGATTTAGTATATAGCGGTTTTTGTTCCTTTGTGATTTGGATTGTATTGTTGAAAGCTCGGCGTTACTCAAATTGAGTTTCAATAATTCAGGTTGTTCTAAAGGGTGTCCCAAAATTGACGCAAGATTTGAATTTGCCACTATTTGTGCAGTAAAGTGTTGGCAACCTTATTTAAAAAGAACAATTTAACAGCTGATAGTTAAGGTTTTTTTTTTATGAAGCGATACATGGCATAACAATGTGTTACTGCAAGATTTGAATGAAATAAAAAAAAGTTTTTTTTTTATCATGTCAGAACATGATGTTGTTTAGGGGATGAGGTTTTTGGCGTGAACAAAAATCCGTAGGCAAAAATAAAGGCAAAATAAAATTTTATTATCTGCACGAGTATTTCAAAAAATCAGCTTTTAATAACGCGTTTCCATCCCATTTACAAAAACTCTGATTAAAAAAATAAGCTTGGGACTACAGTTAATGAAACCTAGCAAAATGTCCTTTTAAGCACAAGATTATACAAAATGAAATAAATAGGAAATGTGATGTTTTTTTAAACAATCAATGCGAGACAAAGTTCTTTGGATCGTTTGCAATACCAAAGTGACTCATTCAATGAAACCATTAAAATGAATAAAAATACAATTTAACTTGCACGAGCACGTGGTGGTTGGCTGCTCAAGAAATGATGTTCTGGCATGATGCATTGAAATATGCATAGCAGATTTCATTTTAATCTTTTTTTATTTGTTTTCCCTTAATTTGCGTCACATTTTGTTACCTAATAGTTTAATTTCTTGTTTATTTATGTTTTGTTCTATTTTTGTTTCTGTTTAGGTTATTTGCTTTTGTAACTTTTACCAAACACTATTACTTCAACTTTCTAAATTTTACTTGAAAAGCGTTGCAAGCTATATAAATATTAAAAGCTGACTTTTGTATGAAAGGCTGTTTTTAAGAAAAAGTGATTTCGTTTATTGCTAATTTTTTTATTCTGTTCTGGAAACGTAATTTCATTATATGTGAGGAAACAGAACATTTGATCTTTCAACATAAATAGTGCATTTGAATGTCAAATTTTCCGGTTGTGAAATCCTACTTAGAAAGAGATTAATTTTAACGACATTGCTTCAGGTAGGAAAAGTAATAATTAATCAATCTGTAATGAAACAAATATTGCGCTATTGAAGGAAAAAACGCTCTAGGTGGTGATAAAGAAATACGTCCTTTGAGACACTTTTCATTCTTCATTTTTAGTCTTGCTTTTTTTAAATGCTTTTGTAGAACTTATATTAAAACTAGCAGTGCCTTGACGGCGTTGCCCGTGACATCATACAAGAAGAAAAATTAGCTTTTAACTTAAGTCTAGCCACCACCTATTATGACATAGGCATTTTTCTCATCATCAAACATAAAAAATATATTTAGAAATTATGAAAAATAGCTGCAAATAATTTTTACAGCACACATTCAGAAATATTTAGACTGTTATAAAGGCAAAAATGTGATATATCTGTAAACAAAACATAGACGATCATTTTCAAGGTTGAATTTCCTTCTTTTCGGCATGATGAGATTTAAATCGCTGTTTAAAATCAGACGTAAACAAAGAAATGTACCGCATATGCATAACACAGCTCTTGCTATTTGCACATGCGCAGTTTGAGGTTTCGCGCATACCTAGATAGGTTTAAATTGAAATTATTAAACTCTCCTTTTTATTTTGAGATGAGTTTAATGTGCTAAAACCTTTCCCCTACAAATGTCTCTACAAATTGGTATAAACATCTCCAATATCCTTTAGCTATTTCTTTTAGTTTTTGAAGTTTCAACATACAGACGCTTTCAGGAGACTTCATTTTATTCTATGTACAGATGAAATAAGTTTATTTCTTTCATTTAATATCTGTGCATGTTAATAATAAACAAAATATTGGCCAAACCTCTTTTCTTAGAACACAATTTATTTTATTTTACATGATTGCGTACTTAATTCATTTGAAATAAATAAATCCATGAGATATAGTATTTAACGTTCGTTGAAAAGCGTGGAAATTGAGTTTAAATAAAACATGGTGGCTTCTTTAAAGGTAACCAATTACATGTTTCGACCTTTTCGGAAAATAGCGATGACAAGTATGCTTATCAAACACAGAGTATAAGTAGTATGAAATTATGCTGTAATGAAATGACAGGTATTTTTGATTTCATCAATTAAATTTATTTATTTATTTAGAACAACGTAAATATTTTGCAAAAGAGTGAAAAGAAATCTAAAAAATTAATTTATTATTTCAATTTGCTATTAGAGAATTGTATTGAGAAAAGCATGGTACAACACATAATATTCCTTTAATTTCGACTTGACCTCAAATTATTTTAAGATTGAAATTTACAAATAAGTTTGTGTTTTTACCTAAATTGTTATTCAAACTGAAAATTATCTTTACTTATTATTCCTGACGAATAAACTCGTCATAACGGAAAAAATGTTGTACTTTTTCCGAGACGAGTATTCTCGTTAAAAATAGATAAATGGTTAATGTTTTGATTAGAAACTGTTTTCATTTTGAAATAAATAGATATGAACTTTAAAATGTAGATGCTTTAAAGATACCCTTGGATTATATAAATATCAAGCAATGGAATTTTTAAGTTAATGGTTCCAATAATTTTTTTAGGGAAATATTAATTTGTTTTATTAGAAATCTCTTGAAGTAATCTATAAAGAAATTTCACTCTAAACATAAAAGACTGATTTTTCAAGAAATCAAGTTTTACATGAATAAAATATTTTTCTTCCGAAGATTTTTTTAAAAATTACGCTTCGTGAATCAAACTTCTGTAACCTTAACGGAATAATAGCTATACTTAATAACCTTCTTAAAAGATTTAAAATCAAAATGCATTATTTCCGGTTTGATGCTTTTGTTATTGTTTACTCTGAAGAACATGCTTTGACACCAAGGGATTTGATCAGATTAAGACAAGAAAATAAGATTAAATTCAGTTCTCATATAAGAGGCATATTTAACTGTCAAAACTAGTAAGCAGATCTTGGTCTTTTACTGTTACCTCCATTCCCATTCCCCATTCTTAAACAGTAGTGTAGACTAAGATACCATCAGTATTTTATACGAATTTCCAGTTTGCTTAATACCATATAATCAAAAGCGTAAAGAAAAAAAATGGAATTTTTCGATGAGCATATCAGTTTATACTTAGTAAGAACTCATATTTTACATCCTGGCTCTGATAATTTCATGCGTCCGTGACATTGGATGAGTCTATTTGATAAATTCGTAGATGGACTTAAATCAAAGTTTCATAGATATGGTTGTATTTCACTCTTATGTAAAAGATAGTTCAGTTGTGACTTTAAGGCGACCAGGGACCTTTAAAATGATTTTTTTGCAATTTTCACCTTAGCAATTTGAAATTTTACAGGCATTAAGAGTAACGCTAGGAGATGACACACAAAATTTTAAAGTATTATATTAAGTTCGTTATAAAGTATTATTTATGAGTTAGGGGCTTAATAAAATATTTAATTGTGATATATAACGTTAATGAAAAATGCTCCAGGCGCTCCAAATTTGTTCGAAAGCGCTCCCATTTTTATTATTACTTTCCATAACCCCTTTGAAATAAAAGTTGGGATTAATCCTGAAATTTGAGAAGGAAATATCAAAATTAACCAATGTAATAATTCAAAACTGCATAATTTTTTTAAAAAAAAATCAGTAGTTTTAAGTTATTATATTATTTAACTTGGATATTTCGTGCTCAAACTTCAAGATTAATCCCAACTTTTAATTCAAAATAGTCAGAGTAAGTAATAATAAAAACTGGAGTGCTTTCGAACAAATTTGGAGAGCCTGGGACATTTTTCATTATCTCTAATGTAATATTATATTAACGTCCCCCAACTCATAAATAAATTAGTATATTGCTTTAAAACTTTGTGTGTCATCTCCTATAGTGTTACTCTTAATGCTTGTAAAATGTCGAGCTGTTAAGGTGAAAATTGCAAAAAGTCGTTTTAAAGGTCCCTGGTCGCCTTAAACATTTATTGCTTATACATGAGATACTCACATTAGACTTGAGTTGTTACACTTTGTAACAACTCAACTCTCTGTGCATATGAAGAACAACACAACGCTGTATTTCAGAACAAGTTTTGTAAACCGTTCTTGTTGCGATTTGTAGTTCGGAACAAACAAGAATTCGAATTTCGTTTGTGTTTGCGTTTAGAAGTCATTTATAACACTTTCACAGCTCACGGTGGAAGATACTGTTTGCCAATGGAGTCTAAAATCGTCCGCGTTTTTGCGCATGCGTTAGGATGGGTTTAACTCGGCAAAATAGGGGTGAGAGGAAAGGAGGGGATGTTTACATTTAACAAGAAAATGAAATCCGGAAATGGCACACATCTTTCCATGCATGACCCTTGAGTAAGATAGAACCGCTGAAAAGTGAGCGTCTCAAAATAATGAAGCGAACAGTAAGATTAATAATGAGAGGTAAAGGGGGGAAATGCGCCAAATCGAGTGGTCATATTTACCACAATCTTCAATTTTTGTCTCTTGCATTTGTCTAATACTGGTTCATACTTTTCCCTGCTGGTTTTTTGGCACAGAGATAGCGCGTCTTTCCTCGTGTACTGGAAGTCCCGGTTCGGGTATGGTTGTTCTGTGTGCTATCTGTGAGATGTGTGACTGTGCCCCCTTGTGGAAAGGGGCTGTTCAAGGAAATGTGTGGTGAGTGTGTAGCTAAGTCGTACTCTTGGCCCTAGTTGGCCAAGTGCTGGCAATTCTATTTAAAAACAAAAAATTGTCAGCTGCTAGTTTAATTTAATAAAAATGGAGCGATGTGTGGTAAAGCAACGTGTTAACGCAGGATTTCAATTAAAAAATAAAGATTGAACTGAAATCTGCTATGCATACTTCAATGTATCATATCAGAACATCATTTCTTGAACGACCAAGCGCCACGTGCTCGTGCGAGTTAAATTACATTTTTATTCATTTTAATTGTTTCGTCGAATGAGTTACTTTAGTATTGCAAACGATCCAAAAAAACTTTGTCTTGAATTTATTGTAATTAAAAAAATATCACATTTCCTACTTATTTCATTTCATATAATGACGTGCTCAAAATAATATTTTTCTAGGTTTTATTTGCTGTAGTCATTAACTTATTATTTTTTAATCAGAGCGTTTGTAAAGGTGATGACAACGCGTTATTAGAAATTGATTTTTTCAGATGCTCGTGTAGATAATAAAATTTTTATTTTCGCTTACGGATTTTTGTTGACGCCTCAAAACCTCATTCCTAAAACAATATCATGTTCTGACATGATAAAAAAAAGTAGTTAAAATATGAATTTAAAAAAAAAATCTGTCTTAGTGCTGTTTTGGTAATCAAAAAATAATTCTGCTGAATATAATAGTTGTTGATACAACGGTTTATGTTGCCTGTTTTTTTACTTTTTTTTTCATCTTGCTTGCATGTCACAATTTACTAACATAATGCCAGCTTATTAAACGTATCACAAGCACCTCGATTGTATACAGGAGGCATTAAAAAAATTGCCCACTCATGAAGAATTAATGAAACAGCAGGAAATAAAAATAGATGATTTCGAACGCAATAGTAATTAATAGCTCCAATTAATAGATTTCAAAATAATTCATTTTTTGAAATTTTTTATTGTTCAGAATGATTTTTATATTTCCATATCAAAATTGCGAGGTTCACGCTTACCAAAGACCGTCGTGCATGGATCTCTAGTCAACAACTTTCAGAGCGTTAGCGAGAAAAATTCTCCGGTATATATATTTTTCAGCGAATCTTTCGGCCGCAAAAGTGGGCTCTTCGAAGCGCGCGAATAACGCCCTTTGTCACGAAACGAAATGTGTGTCACGACCTGGTTGCTTTTTTTCGCATTCTTCTCATTGACCTTGTCGGTGGAGCGCGACATTTAAATACGCGCGATTCCTGTCGCCATTTTACTCGGGGACCGAAATGCTCAATGGACATTCGGGATGGGTGTCTTCTTGTGCATTTCGTGAAAAGCTGGAAGAAGAAAGTTTCTCATCATAAATTAGATTTCGCATATATTAATTTTATCATGCCAGAAAATGATGTTGTTTCGGGAATGAGGTTTCTGGCGTCAACAAAAATCCGTAGGTGAAAAATAAAAATTTTATTATCTGCACGAGCATCTCAAAAAATCAGCTTTTAATAACGTGATGCCATCGCATTTACAAAAGTTTGGATTAAGAAAAAAATACGTAAGTGATTACAAAAAATAAAACCTAGAAAAATGTCATTTTGAGCGAGTGATTATATGAAAAGAAATAAATAGGAAATGTGATATTTTTTTAAAACAATAAATACGAGACAGAGTTCTTTAGAATCGTTTGAATACTAAAGTGACTCATTCAATGAAACCATTAAAATGAATAAAAATATAATTTAACTTGCACGAGCACGTGGTGCTTGGCCGTTTAAGAAATGATGCTCTGACATGAATACATTGAAATATGCATAGCAGATTTCATTTTAATCTTTATTTTTGGATTTTTTTTCCTGCAAGATTAGGGAGAGGATTTGGTTTTGTATAGTTTAATGGTGCAACAGCTACACTTGACCATACTGGGCTGATTGGAGGATAAAAACAAGTTCAAGGGGTATATTAATCTGTACGTGTCCAACTTTCCACTACAGATGCTATCAAGTATTGTAATCAACAAAAATTTCAAAACCAAATTTAGATAAATTTTCTTTTTTTAACACTTTTTTAGTTGAAAATAAAAACGATTTGAAATATTTGTATTTGCTTCTGTGTGAACACAATATAACAAGTAATATAAAACAAATCCAGTCAATTTCTACCTACGGTCAACGAAGAAATTTTTTGTTTCAGTTACTTTTTATTAAATAATTAAAATTAGTATAAATAATTAACCAAAAAATTAGACCTGGCTAAAACTAAATTAAGTTCGTAGCCGTTGAAAATAAATCAGAACACACTCACTTGACGTTGAATTTTCAACGCCAATGCGTGACTTTTCTACGCCAGTTGTAGTGACGCAATACAGGTTAAAAATTTTTAGGTTTCTTTATTCTGTAGTATTTTAATTCGAAAGTATTCAAAATGAATACAAAAATTTGATTAATAAACAATGTTTAATTTTAAATGTATCAAACATTAAGAAAATAAATAGAATCGTTTGAAATAATCGGACGAAAACAAATTAAGCCTAACCTCATTACCGCGAGGCAAAAAAAAAAAAAAAACTGAATTCATTACTTATTTGGGTGTGTGTGAAGATTTTTGGCGAGAAAGTTAGTTTTTGATGAATTATAATGAAAAATTATTGAAGTAATATTTTAGAAAACTGTATTAACATCAAGTGTCATTAACTGCAAGTTTAAAAAAATGTTTTTGAATTGAGTGGATGAAAAAAAAAGTATGAAATTAAGGAATGAACACACACACGCACACACACACATTTAGGGAAAGTAAGAGCTAATAGTAGGAATTAAAATACAGAGCTAGATAGACGAATAAGGTATGCCTTTCGTATTTTACAATAAATTTCACTCGAGGAATATGCATGGAAGAGGTTACAGCGCGGATTATTTACTTCTGCGCATGTCTGTCAAATTAATGAAAACCGTGGTGCGATTTTAGGTATTAGAGTATGCTATACAAATTAAATCTTGACATAAAATCCTGTAGATCCTTAGAGAATTTCGAGCCAAGTCCAATGAGACTGTCAGTTTACCTATCCACCTATATACAATAAAAATGACTGAAAATGGATAAGACTTAACATTAAATTTGGCATTGCACTAAATTCTTGATCGTATTGAATTCTAGTACTAAATCCGACATTCTTGTCCCTCTGTCTGTCTTGTTTGTGTGAACACGATAATTGAAATGCACCGCAAATGGACGGGGAAAGTATAGCTAAGTATAGAAAGTATTCTGATGATGATTAGGTGTATGTCGAAAGTGGCGTTACATAGTTAAAAAGCTGTCAAAGGACTAGCGATTCAAAAAAAGAGAAGAAAACTCTTATACGCTTAAGTATTAGAAGCTAAAACAGCCAAAGAAAAAAGGGGAGGAAGAAAAAGGGAGTTGGCATAAAAAGAAAAATTGGAGAAGAAAAGAAGAGCCTGCATAATATTCCACAGCCGCAGTATCATTGGAGCATAATTAGTAAATAATAAGATTCACCAATTATATGCAATTAAATTTTGAAAACAGAAAAATTAAATTAAAAAAAACAAGCAAAGAGAAAATGATAAATAAAAAAAAAAGAAAAAATAAGTAAATAAATGAAATAAATAAATATATACAGTGTCTCAGTCTGAAGTAAGATCCATAATCAGGAATAAAGGCCTGATAGAGTTCTTTTTGCATTTTTTCTTCTTATATTAACTATATACTGTCGTATAGAAAGTATAGCAACTTAACACCAATGTTTTGAATCTGCCAAATATTTAACAAAGCATGCCATCCGAGTTATGCACTTTTTAAACAAATGATTTTCTTTGCTTTGCTAGAAAAATAAATTAGACAGCACATATAGGCGACGAAACATTCTTTATTACCTTTTTTGACATTCATATAAAATAAAAATAATGCGTGCATTTTTAATTATATCCCTCATACGATATTCTGGCACTAATTAATAAAAATTTTAAATTTATATACATGCGTGAGGTTGTAGACTCTTTTAAAAATGCATTCTTAGTTAGGGTCATAGAAAATAAAACTGCGACATAAAACTAGCATTATTAAATAGACCATTTTTGTATTTCAAGATGGTATAAAAATCGTTTTTATTAATAGTTTATTGTTATGGCAAAAAATCCCCCCTGAATATTAGAAAATTAAAATAAATTAATTTCATTAAAAACTAAATGATTATTTCACAACAATCTGCCGTATAATAATGTTATCTATGCATCTTGATTTCATGAACAATAATTTATTTTGTTTCTACATTCTAACGCTGTTGCATCTTTGAATTCTCTCTCGTTTTTATTATTAAACTAGCCGCCTTCGGCGACCAGTCGGTTCGCCAGTATTAATGCTCGCTAAAATTTGCTCGCTAATATTTTATGTAGCTGTGTCTCATAACAGGTTTTTCACCAAAATATTTTTAAAGCAAACAAATTTTGATAATCATATGATTCATTTATAGTATTATTTATTATTATTTTCTTCAGATGATCTGTTCACTGTACTACTCATCTTTCTCTTTCTATCCGAGCAATGATTGTCCCGGAATTGATATTTTACTTAAATGGTGGAGGGAAAGGTCTAAAATTCTGTTTTTATAGAATAATGCGATTCAAATTTTCAAAAATGTAAACACACTAAACAAATAAAGACGCAATTGGTTTTCAAGAGATGCAAAAGCTTAAAAACAGCTTGGAAAATGCCTCGTACAGACGAAATAATGGTGACACACACACACACACACACATCTTTTCTTTTCTATCCTTTTTTTCTTCACTACTTTTCTTTCTATAAACCCTTTTTTTCACTTTGTTATTACTTTTTTTCCTTCCCTGCCCAGACTTTATTTTGAGCAGGCATAGATTTAATATTCATACCGACTAATAATAAAAGCAACTATTTTCTTTCTTTTTTTAAACATCCCGTTATCTATGAATGAAAACCAACTGACTTCGCGTATTTCTTTCTAAACAAATCATAATTTATTACTTCCTGCTATCTCATTCAGTTCGTGTGGGGGAAGGAAATGAAGAATTTTGGCGGGAAAGTAAGAAAAGTGTCGTTTTAACTATTTTCCTCGCAGTTTCTTCATTTTTCTCTTCATAAGAACCATCCTCGTGTCTTAACGAAAATATTAAAATAAAAATTAGCTGAATCGGTCGAGCCGTTCTGCAGTTTTGCGCTTAGCAACGCATTTCGAGTTGCATTTTTATTAATATAGAATATTTAACTGAAAATAAAAGAAGAAAATAGGTCACCCCACACAAACGTATTTTGGGCACTCAAATAATGACCGATGGACTGGAAATTGTTTCTATCTCTAACGAGCAGCTCAGATTCGACATAGTGATACCCCATATTTTTTTGAATGCTAAAATTAACTTCGCTCCATTTTTTCCACCTGTAATAAAATCTTAGTATTTCCTCCTTTCTGTCTGATTTTGTGGTTTTAATTGCGTAAGTTTGTAACAATTACTCTCAGCCTTGAGAAACATTTAAATTACTATTGAATACTGCAAATAAAACTTCAATTAGAATTCATTTTTAAAAATAAATATTTGGAATTTTATTTCATGGAATAATATTTTTAATCAATAAATGATATTTAGAAGTTTTGTTGCATTAATTGCGCAATAATTGCGTTGCTATTGAAGGTCAAAGGGTCAACATTAATCGAAATTGAAATGGGGAGCATAGAAATAATAACAACAAAAAAAAAGAATACATATTAGCCAGTGGTTCCCAAAGTTGACTAAACGGCAACGGCAACTTCGTGATGTTTCGGAGTTCCGCGGTGTGACAAAGTGGTCACGAGAACCTCCACATCATAATTTGGAATAAGTACTTTAATTTGTAAGTTCAGGGAAAGATTAAAATTAATTGAAACTAGTTTAGACGAGCGCAATGAAGCTCTAACGTCATGAAGATTGGTATTTAGCATTTTTTTAAATATGGAATATAATTAATTTAATTAAAAATAATAGGTTTATATTATTTATGAGGCTATTGAGAACTTTAATGGAGTTACGTTGCACGTGCCTTCTAATTCTGGGTCTGGGCTATTTTGCTTACTTTAGAAAAAATGCATAATTCCAGGAAATATCCCGTGTAGCACATCGTAGCTATCTAAGGCCTAAACAGGTATAATTTTGATAATTTAAAACGCCAGATTGGTAACAGAGTTAGTTGATTCTCAGCTTTTTGACGGCTGGAAAGTTGACATAGACGTTATCAGTTGCTGCTCTAGGCCTCTTACGAGAGCTAGGCATTGCAGGGTCGTAAAAAGGTAGTTTTAATAACTCGTTACGAATCTGAATTGACTGAACACAGGTCCCATCTAACAAAAACTTAAAGATTTGACACTCACCTATTGGCTGCTTTAGTGAAAAGGGGGCATAAATACTGGTAATGTTAAGTTGTGAGTTGCGGAACTACTTAAATTGTACTGTAGCTCCAAAAACAGTCTCTATGAGAAAAGTGTTATCAATCCCATTGAGGACTGCTGTTCAAATAAGGGGAGGGGGGGGGTAAACACTTAAATATATTTATATGTTTTTTATTTAATACTTAAATAACCAACAAACAGTTTATTTCTTGGGAAGGATGTATTTGTTTTGTATTTTTTGCCACTACAGTTTTAGCATCAATTTCAATTTCAGTTACTTTTAATCGCAGTGAGTTTGATGCGTTCAGTTTATTTCAGTATTTAGTTTTAATGTTGACCATAGCCAAAAATCCAGCCTCACAAAGGTATGAGGTAGTCAAGGGGATTAGGACTTTCATAGCTTCAACAAACAGGCAAGGATAGTTCCCAGGTTTGTGCAGCATAGTGTTTACTACCATCTCTTTTTCGTATTAATTCATCTTCTGCCCATTCAGCCATTTCGTCATTTCTTCGTGTAACAGTGTTATTGGATAGTGGTATGCGCTCGATTTCCTTTACTTCTTTTTCCCCACTTTTCAGGGTCCACTCAATATTTGTTTGCGACCCATAGTGTGGGAACTCATGATATAAACTGTAATTGTAAAAGAATATGAACTTAAATTAACAAATAAAAACATTTAAATACTTAAAAATACTATAAAACGAATGCTTGCCATGAAAATTTCTAGGAGTGAATTCTAAAGTTACGAATAATATTTCGTAGATTATTTAATTAAAAGGTTCTACATAAGCAAAAACATGTCTGCTCGTTCGTTAAGAATTGAAATAATCAATCCGAAAAGATTTTAATTAATGCAATGTGACAAGATTTGGAGCTGCTAAATTTAGCACAGGAAGTAAGTATGAACTGATTTTGATTTGCTGTAGAAAAAAGTTTAAATTTTCATTCTAGCCAATGTTTCAGCAAAATTAAAATTTTATCGAATAAAATTGTTTTCTAACTTCAAATGCATTCTGAATACATTTATTTGGGCAAAAAGTGAGTTGAAAATACCGAAAGTATAGAAACACAGAATTATAGATCAGAAGGACCGGATTTTTTTTTATTACGTAGAAGAATTTCGAAATATTATTCCTTAAAATGTAGTAGTCAGAATATTTTTTTTTTCTTTTCCTACAACATTTTCTATGTCTCAAGAATTTAAAACAGAAAGAATTGTCTGAAGATATTTCATTAAAACTAGACTTTTATATTATTTTATGTTAATGTTAGCCATCTGAATCTTGAAAAATTTGAAAAATCTTATTAAAATTTATACTTTGTTTTGGGACTACATCGATATTTATAGATCAGAAAGAAATTCAAAGGGCTTTTCAGATGAAATTAGAGCAATGTGATCACATTAGGTGTGACTCAAAAGATTGACGATTCATACAATTCATCTTATATTCCTTTAAGTTTTTGGAATTAAATGAGATATCAGAATTTTATTCTCTCCTCAAAGACATCAATAAATGGTTCTAATCTAGACACTCCGATATTCGTGTTAGCCACATTTATTGTATTCACTTATTTAAAATTCTAAGCACGATGCCAACTCTTTGTGCATTTACTTCTGAAATCGTGTCCTTTATAGTCCTTCAAATATCCTCAGTCAATGATGCATCAGTGGAACTTCAATAAAAAACCATTACCAATCGGGGATTTCAGACGCATCATCATATCGCTTGCATCTCCAGCAAGTAACAGACTATTGAATGAAACCTTGACCCCTGGGGCTGCAACTGCCCGTATCACAATGGAGCAGTGGTCATTGCCATTGGCGACATCGGATTTCGCCATTTTTCTCCGAAGAACAACATCCAACGACTTTTTTTTTCTTTTTTCTGATGCCATGGCGGCGTTTCCACTTGGTTGCATATTTCTCATCCCATTTGAATCCCGATAGACTAAGTTTGGGCTTTGATTTTATCACATTTCTCGAGAACTTGGGGGTTATTTTCCGAAAGTGACTTTTGGGGAACCAGTTTAATAGATTTCATGCGGAAGAAAAAGAATAGCGGAATTTTCTTTTGTCGGAATATATTTTCCAGTAATAACGGGATATGGTAAAAAACGAAACTCGGGAGATCTCGGTATGTTTTAAAAGATAAGATCGATGATTTCATGTCT
>JAOUZG010025245.1:1701649-1717883 GCA_026289955.1 Argiope argentata | reverse complement strand
ACGGATTGCACCATTGCCAGGTTGCCATAACTGACGGTTTAGTAACTTATTGGCGACGACTTTAAATTTGGCGATAAAGTTGGACTAAATAATACGTAAGTACAGGTATATTTTAATGATTTAACTGAAATAAAAGATAACCAATATTCCCAACGAGCCAGATGATCTCTAAAGGTAAATAGTATCAATATTTTAACGATTTTTTAACTTTGATTTGTTGTCAATTGTCATGGCCTATTAGCATCAAGAGTATAACTAGGTTCCAATCATTAACCCGAACACGTACTTATCAAATTGCCTACCATGCACAAAACCTAATGCATTTTTGACAATCCAACTGTTATTAAGAGCAGTATAATCATTTTTATTTTTTATTGCATTTGATGAAAACTTCACCTTTAAAATGAACTTTTCAGTCACTCGGACAATGAGTTTCGACTATCAGTGCGCCAAATGCAATTTTCTTATCGAGCGTAAGACAATAACTTTTGATGACGTTAAGGAAAATAAAGCAACAATGAACTTGGAAGGATCTGAAAAGTACACCTTCTGTATCAGCCAGACATAATTAACATAATTTAAAATCAAGGTCAGCGTAGTTTAAATTCGAAAACAAATAGACAATATCTAATTAACTTGGTTGTCGAAACCTCGATGTATTTCAGATTTTTTTCCTTTTGTCAATGATAATAAAAATAAATAAAGTTCTAAAACTATAAAATTTAAATTTTCTATTGCAAATTTCAAGTTACCATGTAAGAACGTTACTATATTTTAGAGTTTGTCTTAATAATTCATTAACCAGTTTAAACTGACTTTCATGTGTTTATCAGATTATGCATGTGGGAGTCTAAATAAATCTTCGAAAAAAAATTAGACTCTTCAGATAGCAGGGTTTTAGTGACGTGATGTCTAGGGTTTTTTTAATATTTATGGGTTAGTTTCTAAACCAAAATTAAAATAATACTAACGAAGGATGAAGAGACTTCTTTAGAAAAAATAAAAGAATTTATTTAGAGTTAAAGGGGAATATTTACAGGGAAATATTAAAAAGAATTAAAACATGGAGATATTTAATGATCAGAAAGTTAGATTATTTCCTCTAGGAGGACGTTAGAGATAGGGAAACATTATGACTGAAAATATATATTACCGCGTGTCCACTGAGCTTTGCGGGAATCGCTGACGCGTGAAGACAGACGTCTTCTCTTGACGAAAGTTCGTGGGGCCTCTGCTCCAAAATTAATTGGGACAGACTTTCGAAAGACCGATAGATGGCGTTGTTCTGGAATGCTAAACTAATTAAAATTTATCGTCCTCTGGGAAATGATCTAACCTTTACAACTCTTGCTTTGGATTTCATATATCATCGGGTGTTGACAAAACAAGATGAAGGCAGATGTTGGTTAATTAAAATAGTTCTGTGGGATATCTTACATGCATGATCGATATTTAGAAAAATGACGCGTTTTTGTTTTTCATCTCAAAATTGATTGAGATCTAAAATTTTTACTCGAAGCCAGATTTTTTTTACCCTATGAAAATTAACCAATTTAAACAGATTTGAAACAATCATGTGAATATCAGAATAAGCGTGCTTCGATATATCGGAGAATAGGGAACATGTCGGACATTCCTGCAAAGTTGTAACTTTTTGTTGGCGATAAGTCGCCAAATGTGACCACCATTTTCACCATTTTCTAATAACCTTAAAAGTAGAAAATTGGTCAACCCAAAGTGATAAATTGCCACTTTTCTGCCTCATTTATTTTGTGGTTTCAATGCAACATCATGTTTTCGCATGATAAAAACATTTTAACAACAACAACAACAAAAATGTAACAACATTGTCATTGACTTAATTCGAATTACAAATTGAATTTCTATTTTTAAAGGAATTTTTGGCAAAAAAATCGCTGATTGTGATAGCCATCTGCATCATTTTCTAATAACCCTAAAAGCGAAAAATTCAATCCTCAAAAGTGATACATCTCCAGTTTGTTGCCTACGGGCTTTGAGGCTCCAAAAATCCTCAAACCAAAACGTCATGTTTTCTCATGATAAACAGACTGACAGAAAGAAAACTTCGGTTTATTGCTGATGAAGGGCAATTTCGGTCCGTTCCCGTAAAAAAAAAATGCTACATTTTAAATCTGAAATTAAATCATAAGAAAATCAGATTACTTTACGTTTTGCTTAATTCAAGGATTTGATTTGTTTTTATTGTTGTTTAAATGTATTTCTTTAATTCGAGCTTTACTAAGTTTTGCTGTTATAAGCTGTAGTTTCTTTGAATGGTTAAGCTTCAACATGTGGTTTCTGAGAAAATTGATTTCCAATTAAATGAAATTTTCTGTATTCTTAATATTTAACCCTAACGTTGATGGTAAACACGCACGCACACACACACACACACACACACACACACACACACACACACACACACACACACACAATCTAAATAAAATAGTTCACTGTGAAATGGATATAAAGACCAATTAGATTCTATCGTAAAAAAAAACAACTGTATAAAAACAAGTGATCCTAAGAAATGAAATGGCGCGAAACGATACAACCTAATTGGTGTTTATATTCATTTCAGAGTCAACTGTTTTATTTAGATTGGCTAATCAGAGGAATTATTACCTAGTATAAAATCTGCTCATCAGTTTAAGCTTATTTGTTTAAAGTATTGATTAAAGAAAAAAAGCGGCAATCTATTTTGACGGTAAGGACAACACAAATAATTGTATTTATGTAGATTTTAATGATGTTGTCAATTAGCGAATAGATTGTCTCGAAACATAGTGTTACCATCAACAAATGTTAACAATTAAAACAAATAATTGGAGATATTTTATTTATTAATCTGCATAATAGCATATAGGAACATCTCTGAATTCAAAGAATATCAGCGATGTCGTCTAAAATTGTTGAAAAATGCGACTGAGAACTGTTTTTTTTTAATGAAAAATAAAGATTTGAATTCCCGCAGCCAAATTTTCCGTACTTCATTTGGGGATGTTTAAGATATTGGGGGCTATTTTCAAAAAACAACCCAGGAATCAATTCTTTTCAGTTACGGGTAAAGTAGTCGCGGAATTTGAGATTACTTATTATAAAAATAATATAATGAGAATCAATAATTTTCAATGAAGCGCGTTTACTTGGTTAGTGTTTTACAACACTAGGGAGGAAAGCTTCCAATCACGATTCCATCGAAGCAGACATGTTACTTGATAATTCCTTCGGATCAACTGTCTGTTGTCCTTCTGTTGTTGTAGTGCGGAATTATGGAGACTGTGAGTGCCAGTTCAGGTGTCGTTTTCAGCATCTAACGAAGGTCCAAAATTGCTCTGTTCGTCCTGAAATAGCACTAGTTTCGCTTTAAAGTGGAACATTAACCCTCTATGGGCTCGTGTAACTTTCAGGTCACATTTTAAATTATCGACATTATACAAAATAGTCATAGCTTTTTTCATGAGATGGCGCATAAATCTTAACTCTATATGACGTTGAAAACACAACCAGTACTAGTATTCATGACCATTGCTAAGCTCATCGAACCGAAATAGCAAAATAATTGCTGTGAAAATTGATGGTAGTAAAACGACGCGAAACCATTTGAAATTATTTGAGCTTTTGTCAGTGATTATTAAACTATGTTTATGGATGCATGTACATTTATGCCTTATATCAAATGCAAATTGTTTTATGGACTTTCACATATGAGCTATAATGCACAGAAGTGCAAATTTTACAGGCTGGTGAGACTTGAAAAAGTCACATTATGATTATAACGCAATAAAATTGTTTAAACACAAAAACTTGTTTCCATTTGCATATATAGGTTTATAATTTCTGATTTTTCGTTCCCTCAATCTTTTTTGTGGGGTTTTAAAACAAAAATTCGGCCCATAGAGGAGTAAAATAACCAAAAGTTAACTTTAAAAAAATTGGAACTAACTGTCCTACCTCTATTATAACATAGATATTTAGAGAAGGGGATGTTGTTAAAAGTGTTCACGCCATCAATGTTCTAATTTTCGAGCTACGCCCCGCTACAGCTTTAATGTTGTTTCAAAGCTAAGCGTAAATAATATTAAACTTTCTAAGCTCATGGGAATAAGATGCATAGTAAAGGATGGAAATTTGAATATTTCTGAAACTGAATTTTTCCTCCAAGTAATAATTTTCTGTTTTTAACTGTGTATAAAAGATAGTACGGAAGATTATAATCAAAACGTTGGCAAAATATAAATGATTGTTTATTTAGATTGCTCTCGGAATTTAAGTCATTTCATAAATAATTTAACATTGAAATAAATGACAAGCATTTTTCAGAACACTAAGCGCAGATATATATATTTGCTTCAGCCTCTTCTAATCAGAGCACTTGAACATAAAAATAACATCCATTTTTTTCTCTGCTAATAAAAAGAAATATGTGTAAAATGATTAAAATGAAATCTGCTATGCATATTTAAATGTATCATGTCAGAACATAATTTCTTGAACGGCCAGGCACCACGTGCTCGTGCAAGTTAGATTATATTTTTAGTTCATTTTAATAGTTTCATTGAATTAGTAACTTTAGTATTGCAAACGATAAAAAAACTTTGTCTCGCATTGATTGTTAAAAAAAATATCGCATTTCCTATTTATTTCATTTCATATAATCACGTACTCAAAATGATATTTTTCTAGGTTTTATTTCCTGTAGTCATTATCATCAATGGCGTATGTAAAATCTGAGCATTTGTAAATGCAATGGCAACGCGTTATTAAAAACTGATTTTTTTGAGATGCATTTGTAGATAATAAAAATTTTTATTTTTCGCCTACGGATTAATTATTTTTATTTTTCGACTACGGATTTTTGTTGATACCAAAAACCTCATCCCATAAACAAACATTATATTCTGACATGATGATAATCAGAAAAAAGAAACACGGTTTCTTTTTCCTGTTATGTAAGAATAAAAATAATCCTGTTTGGCGTGTATAATTAATCATAAAGGAAAATTTTTTAAAAGCTTAATTAAAATGAATAAATATGAATTAAAAATGTTATAAAATCGGGTTTCAAAAAAAAAAAAAAACCTAAAAACAGTTGAAAGTGTAAAAGTGATGTTCCAAATTTATTTTTAAATTTTAAATTATTTTTAATATTATTTAACTTTACCAAATCGTTATTTGCTATTTATAAAGACGGTAAGGGTGACAATTAAAAAAAAGTAATTCACTGAAAAAGAATAAACCATGGAAATCTTATTGTTAATCCAAAATAAAACTGTTAGACCTACAAAATCAAACATTTCACCTCAAATTGCTGAAAATTATCCAATACCAAATCAAGTTTTTTTTGTTGTTGTTATTGGTCCACATGCAATAGCAACAACAACAAACAAAAAACTTTGTTTATCTCTATATACGATTGCCGATATAAAATAAACTCTCAGTTTACGAAATTGTCATACTAGATACCAACTGAAAGAAACATGAATTTATAAAAACATATTATTTGACTTCCACTGACAAAACTGTTATTTCAACAAGCTCAATATTGACACAGCATCTGGCCAGTCTGTCATTCATGAACGCTTAACTGTAACTGTTTCGGTGTTTTCTCATGCCAACAGGTGTCCTTCAATGAATATGAAAACAGATTCTGTCTATCGAAGCGGATATTCGTGTCGGCATTTTCTGGAAAGTATTCCCACGAGATGAAGTCTGAGAATAAAGCTTTATAATTTTTATCTTGCTGCCACAGATGTAAATTATATATCAAATCTAAATTAATTATCTTTTTCTAAAAAAAATCGTTTGCAGAATAACAATTTCTTTTTTAATCGTGCGTGCATAAAACATCAAATATCAAAGTTTACAAAACTTATAATAAAAATTAAAAGTAGACTGTTTAAAGATTGTAGCTCACGATCAGTTCAACTTTCATTACATATATTGTTGAATATTCCATTATATTGCTACGTTTTTAGCGTAGCTGGTTCGTATTGATTAGACTTTACTTTAAGACAGCACAAACAAATTTATTTTCAGCTATTTACAGTGTAAATTTTAAAGTAAAAACTTCAGATGAACACAATCCAGCAGTCAACAGTCACTTACAGCGTAAATGCAAGCCTCACGCACAATAAACACAGACTGCAAAACAGCTATCGTATAGCAAAGCAAACAGTAAATCACAGCGAGCTCAATAACACAACGTTAGCAGCTGAAGCAAACACAGCTCACAAATAATCCGCTAGTCCAGCGAGATGCTTCTCTTCCTAGAGGAGAAAAACTCTCAATTAACTCACTCATTCCGACTACTCGTCCCTTACATAGCTGAGGAAGCGCGTGCCCCGAAACACGCGAAATTTCTCAAGACACTGTGCGCGATCCAGCTGCTACTAGACTATTTCTTTCGCCAAAACAACTAAGCTAGCGCGAAGCTCCTCGGCAAACGTCGCCAACCTCAGCGTGTTTCCACAGCGGTCGCCCACTTGTAACAATATATTGAATATAACTTTCATTATATATATATTGTTCTTATTGTTGAATATTCCTTATTGATTAATTTTCCAATGGGTACACCTTCCGTACCAACATGAAAAATCCCTCGTATTTTTACATATATCTCATAAAATATCAATTTTAAAGAGGTTAATTATAAAAATTAGATTGCAATTGATTTACGTAAGTAAGCTCTTTTTTAAACCCACTGATACTTCGTTCGCGTATTCAAAATTTAATTCCTTCCCCCTCACTTACTTTTGGTTTCAACTTCGATTCAAACCAGTGGCAGTTGTCTCCCCTAAATTTAGGGAATTTAGTACTTTATTTGTATTTACAATTTCTTACATTTAAATAATTAATCTCGTGCTCAGAAGATAATCGCATAGTTTTTTTTAAATTCTCATTTAGTTTTAACTATCACAATTTTGTAAAGCGCGACTTATATTTATTCTTTAATTATATTATAAACGTGTTCTTACTAATCATATTTCTCAAAATGCTGTAAATATTAGAATACAATTTTAGTATCAATCTGCATTGCGTTCATTGGATTTTACCACATATACAATAGCTTCCAGTAATAGTGAACTTTTCGTCGAAATGACTGTTTGTTTTCTGAATCTTAAAATTAGTTGAGGTCCAAAGCTTTGTTCGCCAACTAGAAAAATTGAAAATGAAAGTTAAAAAAATTATTAGAGAGAGAGAGTCTTGTAATTTTTTTAACCGGTTTAAATTGGTTAAAACTTAAATTAATTAAGAAAAATAATGTTTTAAAAATAATAATGTTCTCACATGATAACTTGAAATTTGCGACCATAGATTTATTGTTATTTTTATTATTATCAGGTCAGAACATAATGTTGTTTTGGGAATAAGGTTTGTAGCGTCATCACAAATCCGTAGGCGAAAAATAAAAATTTTATTATCTGCACCAGCATTTCAAAAAAAAAAAAAAATCATCTTTTAATAACGCGTTGCCATTGCATTTGTAAAAGCTCTGATTTAAAAAAGTTAATGACTACAACAAAAAAACCCTAGAAAAATGTCTTTGGAAAAAAACTTCTTTGGGGGCCCCCTTGGTTTTACTACCTTAGTAATAAAGATTATTCATTAAAGAAAGAAAAAATTAAAGTAAATTTCTAAAATTCATTAAAAATTAATTAAATTTTAAATTTAAATTATAAAAATAATTAAATTGAATTTAAATTATAAATAAAAATAATTAAATTAAATTTAAATTATAAATGAAAATAATTTAATTTAAATTATAAAATTTATTTAATTTAAATGCAATTACTTCAATTTTAAATGTAATTATTAAAAATAAAGATAAAAATTAATTAAATAAATTTCTAGATTCATTAAAATAAAATTTCTTTCCGATTTTGGGGGGCGGCACTTATGTAGGGACCTGGGGCAACTGCCCCGTATGCCCCTGTCTTAGTCAGGCCCTGACGCGATTATATGAAATGAAATAAATAGGAAATGTGATAATTTTTTTAACAATCAATGCGAGACAAAGATTTTTTGGATCGTTTGCAATACTAAAAGAACTCATTTAATAAAACGATTAAAATGAATAAAAATTTAATTTAATTTGCACGAGCACGTGATGCTTGGCCGTTCAAGAAATGATGTTCTGACATGATGCATTGAAATATGCATAGCAGATTTAATTTTATTCTTTTATTTTATTTATGAAATTGAGAAATTTAATATTACTAGCATAACTCATATTAAAAAGTACTCATAAAAATGTTTCGGTTTCAGTAAAAAAATGCAAAATTAACTGCTGTTGAATCATTTCCATATTAATTTAAAGAATAAATCCTGCAGGAGCTAACAAAAATTGAGAGAGATACATATTACGCTGTGGCTGTAGGCCTTTATGATATTATGAATAAATTAATTGGTTATTAAAATTTGAAACTTTAAAATATTTTAATGAAGAAGCTACTAAAATAGAGTTACCTAAACTGTTTAATTATTATAATTTCAACGAACATTAAGATTGGTGAACCGGCTGGTCCCCAAAGGCGGCTGGTGTGATTATAATCATAACCGACTATAATGACATCAGAAACAACGCTCTTTGAAGTCTTGTAGAGCTATGACTTGTGGTGATTTCAATATAAGCCAATTAATATCCTTCGAGCTGAAAGGTCCCTTTTGCTTGATCTGTATGATACTCTTCTACTAACCATAAGATTGGGAGTTCGGGCCTAGCGCTATCCGCTATTCATCCTAAAAGGGGTAACCCGGCGACCGACCTTGCATAAAACGCAACCTTCGCACGTAACTTCGTTCAACTGTCGTGGCGCCCTCTATCGGTGACTCAAAGCTCTACACGCGCATTAAATACGACAAGTTGTTAACATCAAAACCAACACTTCACATATCGTTCGTCAAACTCACTGGGGGATACTCTGTGGTGATTTCAATATAAGTCAATTAATATCCTTCGAGCTGAAGGGTCCCTTTTACTTGATCGGTATGATACTCGTCTACTAACCATAAGATTGGGAGTTCGGGCCTAGCGCTATCCGCTATTCATCCTAAAGACTCAGTTCAAGAGAAGTGGTAGAATGATCCATGCTGATTTCATATATATCTTAAAATTATTTCAAAATTTTGTATGTAAATTGTCTCTGTGTAAGGTGACTTGTAAAATTGTAAATTAGTAACTATTAGATTAATTCGAACTTTTTATTGAACTATTTCAAGACCCCAGAATATTATATTAAATTGCTGTTGATGACCGAATCTTTGTCAATCATCCGATCATTAAAAAATCGGATTGCAAGGGTCATAACGATAACTTTACAGATTGGATTTGTTGTACACATTTGAGTGACGAAACACTCACGAAAGTAACTCCGTAAAGTAACCAAGACATGGATCAATAATCCGCAAACAAGCAATCATGGAGTCATGATATTTCGAAAATAACATTGCACAAGCTCCATTTCAGACTCAGATAAACCTCAACCTGTAGCCAAGGAAAGTGTTTTTGAAAGTTTAAATTACCTTTGCCGTTCCTCCCATGACGAATCGAAAGATCTGAAGTATTTTAGTGTAATGTCTTATTCTCATGATATTGTACTATTTTATTGAACTTCTCTTGTAGCAATCATTAAGTAATATTTGTCCATTACGCTTACGCATAGAGTGTATAAAATATTCTTGCTATTTGATTGCAAAAGTGTTTCATGCAACATCTGTTTACATTCAACGTATCCAAATAGTTATTTTAAAATCCAATACTATTATTACGGTAGAATTTATTGAGGAAAATCCAAATAGGATGGTCACGAAACGGCTTATAATAATGGTCATGGAATTGAATACTATATCTGTAGATAATCCATTTTTAGTCATTGATGATAACGATAGCATTGGTGTCATGAACAAAACAATTTCAAGCATAGCATGTTATAATAGGAAACATGAAACTTAAGCTTATTTGTTCACATCTTGTTTAGGGGACTAAATTTTCCCAAACCTTCTTTAGAAGAAAGTTCATTTCAGCTAATATAGTTTTATAAAATATCATGAGCTACCATTAAAGAAAAATTATTTTTCCCATACTCAGAATAAAGCAGCACCATATGTTATGTGCTCATTAACACAGTAAGGTTCTTGAGCCAATAAAACTAGCTTATACTGTGTTTTAATTCGGAAATAATCAAAACTAAAGTCAGCATGAAAATAATAAGGAAAAAAATTACGTATGATAAATGTTACTTCAGATTATCAATAGATCGTTTTATGCATTTGATATATATATATATAATATAATATTGTTACGTTTTTAGCGTAGCGGGTTTGGATTGAATGGACTTTATTTGAGGACAGCACAAACAAATTTATTTACAGCTATTTACAGTTATTTACTGTATAATTGATAGAGTAACAAATTCAGATAAATTCAATCCAGCAATAATCAATCACTCACAGCGTAAATGCAAGTCTTTCGCACAATAAACAACGTTTACAAAACAGCTATAGTATAGCACAGCAACAGCGAGCTCAATAACACAGCGTTAACAGCAAACGCAAACACAGCTCACTAATAACAAATCCTCTAGATCAGCGAGACGCTTTTTATTTCAGCGAAAACTCTCAACTAACTACTCGCTAGTGGTTGGATTATTGGGCTCCTAGCCCCGACAGGGGCTTATCCCCAGTCATGATGAAATGCTTCCACGTTGCTTTCAGCTACATACGTGACCGTCTGCGAAGTGGACTGGAAAAGTTCTGCAGGCCCTTAAGTTGTTGTTAAGTAGTTGTTGAGGAGTAGGGGTGGGTGAGTTGGCGAGAGTCTGGACAGGTTTTGATTGGCTATTTAGGGGTAACTAACTACTCGCTCCGGCTATTCGTCCTTACATAGCCGAAAAGCGCGTGCACCTGAATCTCGTGAACATTCTCAAAAACAACGCGCACAATCTAGCGGCTACTAGACTATTCCTTTCGCCAAACCAATCAAGCTGGCGCGAGGCTCCTCGCCAAACGTCGCCATCTTGGCGAGATTTCATGCCGCTCGCTCGCTCGCTTGTAACAATATATATATCCATTCTTGTATAGGTCAACAAAGAAAAATTTACTTTAGTCACTTTTTTATAAACTTTATCAAAAATCAATAATTTATCATAATTTATCAAAAAATTATTGATTTTCTCTAGAACTGAACAGACATTCTTCACCTTCGTGTGAAAAACACTTTCATTTGATCAATTGAACTACGACCTGTCGATTTCAATTTTCATTACAAATTGCTAAAACTCCATTTAAAGTATTAAAAATAAATTACATTTAATGAATGAATTAATCTTCGAAAAAAAACTGTATCAAAATCAATTGTCATCCACAACATGTTTTGTTGTTTTTACTTATGGCATTTGTCGTGAGCCCCGCTCATAGTTAGCATATTTTAAGCCGAAGAATGAGCGTCTCATGCTTCAAGAGCGCCAACAAGGGCCAAGAGTACTACTTTAGCTGCACATTCACTTGCACAGGGGGCACTGTCACACACCTCACAGACAGCACACAGAACAACCACGCCCGAATCGGGACGACAGAACACGAGGAAGACGCGTTACCTTTGTACCAGAAAGTCGACACTACAAGTTTAAAAAAGTATTTAAACTTCAGTGGATGAATAAAAAATCCTTTATTAACAATTGAAAATTTGAACATGATATATATAAGGCGAGTGTGAACTAATAATAGGAATTGAAAGCGAGAGAATTTAATAAAGTTTATGATAATAAAGTTTTCTAAACAAATATTAAATGAAAATAATAAACGTTCTGAATTTTAAAAAAATCAGACATATCTCGATAATCGTTCTACGAACAGTTCTCAAACGAATAGCTAATATTTTTAACTACCTGTGAACCCTAACAAACTTTTTTTCGAGTCCGTTTATAAAAAGAAATTGATGAGACGTGACATTTTTAAATATGCATAACTCCGAACAGAGACAAAACACCTTTAACCGAGCTGATAGTGAAATTCAGTCTTAAAGAGATAAAAACCGACCAGCTACTCGAGTAAACACATGCCGGCACCCACATCAAGTTGAATGACTTTCACTCTTTCTTTTTCTTCTTTCTAAGACCTCGTCATTAACAAAAGCAACACTGAGTTAAAGGTCAAAGAAGACGAAACCGATGTCAAATAGCCTGAACTTTCGCTTTCGGAGACTTCATTCAGCCCACGATCTTCTAGAAAATGGAATGGGCAGTGCGGACCTCGCCCATTTCTTATATCGTATGCAGTGTTCTTCTCTGTCTCGTATGCACTGATGATTTGCTTTGACGATCGTCGTTTCTTCAATGGAAGTTTTCTGACGACCCTGAGTAGGCAGGCGCCTTGTTCGAAACACTATTGTTAGAGAGTGGGTGGACGTAGTTTGGCGCACAGCCCATTTTATGTGAGCGCGTGGAGTGGGGTGTCGTCCAAAACAAAATTTAAGTAGTCGCCATTTCTACCCACGCAGGAGTGCTTAGAAAAATGTCCGTTAATAAGAACACATTGTCAGGGCCTGACTAAGACAGGGGCATACGGGGTAGTTGCCCGGGTCCCTACATAAGTGGGCCCCCAAAATCAAATATAAATTTTATTTTATTGAATTTAAAATTTTAATTAATTTTTGTATTTTTTTGTATATTTAAATTAAAAATTTATTTAAATTAAATTAATGTTATAGTTTAAATTAAATTATTTAATTTATTATTTAAATTAGTTTAATTTAAATTATTTATAATTTAAACTGTTTTATTTGTAATTTAAATTAAATTAAATTAATTTATAATTTAAAATAAATTATTTTATTTATAATTTAAATTAAATTATATTATAATTTAAGTTAAATAAAATTAATGTATAATTTATAATTTAAATTAAATTAAATTAATGTATAATTTAAATTCAATTTAAAATTTATTAATTAAATTTAAAATTTAATTATGAAAAATTAATTTATATTTATTTTAATGAATTTTAGAAATTCAATTTAACTTTAAATTTTTTTCCTTCCTTAATGAATAATCTTTATTACTAAAGTAATAAAGCCGAGGGGGCCCTCAAAGAAATTTTTGCCCAGGACAGCTAAGTCGGGCTCTGTGCATTGTTATCCAGTTTTATGTTTTAGTTTATGACTGTGGCTTTCATTAAATGAAACTTAGTTAAACATATTTCTGGAACCAATGTTTTTTAGCACAAGATCTGATAATAAGAATACCTGCAAGTAAAAACTTTAAAGTGTACAGCTTGCAAGGTGTAATAAAATATCCATAGACAGGTGCCATAAGTAACAAAAACAACATATATTAATCGCCAAATAACTCACCAAGGAAAAAGATTTCACTAAAATGCTAAATCCTTGCCAAAAGCTAATATTTTGTATCTATTGTACGCGAATGCCATTCAAGCAGTTTTTTTTTTTTTTTTTTTTTTTTTTTTTAAGATAACGTTTTCATTAGAGTATGCGAGAAAGTATGATGGAGATCATCCCCTCTGTTTCTATTTTAGATATGAATCTCCCCAAAAAATTACTTAAACTTTTAAGTCCCTAAATTTTCTTTACAGTTTATAAATATATATTGCTTGTTCTCCTAATTTTTTTTAAAAAAAGTGCAAATATGGCTGGATGCTCAAAATTTAGCATTTTTATTGAAATATTTTTCTAAGTGGAATTGCAGAAACCGTGGATGGAAAGGAATTCCTCGCTTTCCTGTTCAGACGGACAAAAAAGAATCTGGAGGATGTTCCGCTTTATATGTATGTCAAACTGCATGACTTGTCGAGGAAAAACGATAATGTATTATTTCGAATCACGAAACCGACGTGGAATCGAAAGCAGACGGCGAAGGTTAGGGAATGTTACCCGATTCCTGCATTATAATGTCTAAAACAAGGATAAAAAATACATGTTGATAAAATCGAACTTACAAGTCAAATTTAATTCAAACTATTGATGATAATTTAATAAAATACCTTTTATTCATCCACTCAAGTTCAAGTAAACTTTTCTAAACTTGTAGTGTATGACACTCGATGTTAATACAGTTTTATCAAATACTAATTCATTAATTTTTTATTAATTAATTAAAAACTAACTTTCCCGCCAAAAATCTTTATTTCCCCGCCGCTAAATAAGTAGCGTATTCAGTTCCCCCCCTCCCCCATGCCAAAGAAGTTAGGCTTAACATGTTTTCCGGCCGATTGTTTCAAACGACTCCCTTTATTTTCTTGATGTTTGATGCATTTAACATTAAAAAGTGTTAATTAATCGATTTTTCGGAAGTACTTTCGAATTCAAATAATACAGAATACAGAAAATTAAATATTTCTAATCTGTGTAGCTTTAGACCAACTGGTGTAGAAAATTCACGCATTCTATGGATGGCATTTGATGTCAATAAAGTTTTTTCAAATATTAATTCAAAAATTTCTTATTAATTAATTAAAGACTGAATTTTTCACCAAAAATCACTTGTTTAGAAAATTCACGCATTTTGCGTTGCCATAATTGGCTTTGAATCATTAATTCGCACTGAAAATTCAATGATAGTATGATGCCTTTTTAATCATTTATTACTAGTAACTGTAATTGTTAGGCTTGGATAGCCTGGTTGGTAGGGCGTTGGATTTGCATCCCTTGGACTGTGATTCGAACCCGCCAGACGAAGGTGGCTGACGCACGTTAAATCTGTCGTGATTACAAAGTTCTTCTTGTGAAGAGTAATACCTGTGGGGGTACTGGTTCAGAAGTGATCGTTCTCTGTTTTAGATTTAAAATACAATCTGTGGATGAATGAAGTCCGCCCCGTAAAAAGGGTTTGAGACGTGTGTGAGCTAGAAGTCAGACTTCTGCTCTGAGGTGCTCAGAGATCATACCCTCAGAAGCTACTGCACATTTTTTCCAATGTAAAGTGGAATACGGGAACAACAACAACACATATTTTAATTATTTAATAAGAAGGAGCTGAAATTTTTTTTAAAAATTCCTAATCACCTAAGTAGGAATTGATTAAAAAAATTTTTTTTGTATTATTTGTTTAAATCTGTATTGTAAAATAAGTTACTAACTTCGATTACAGCTTTCATCTCTTAATAATTTTTGAAACCACGAAAATATCAATAAGCATTTTGACTCTATAAGATGATTTAGCAAATAATTATCATTTAAGACTTATTATTTCTACATTATTTTATTGGAATAATAGGGTGTCGTATCTAACTCTTAAAAAAAAGGTTCAGAGACTACGAAAATGTCAATAAAAATTTTAAGATGGCTTTAAAAAAATTAATTATCGGCTGAGATTTGTTATTGTTATATTAATTTATTGAAAAAAATAATGCATCAAATCTAACTTTGAAAATAACATAAAATTTCACCAGATATTTAACCGAAATTTTTGATTGAACAAAAAATTTGAATTCAATTTATAATTCAATCCAAATTCAATGCGTCAATTTCTTATCTCAAAACATAAAGAATCAAGTTAATTTGGGAATAATTAATTAACAAATAAAATTTATTTTACCTAAAATAATTTTTTTACTTCTGAAGGTATTCCAAAAATATATTAATATACTATTTCTGAAAAAAAAAATGATCTTTAAAGTATTAACAATAATAAGCCTCTAGCATTATAATTTTACTTTTTATTAATACCACCACAAATCAAATCGATTTAGCTGTTTATTGTTTTTAATCATTGTTTTGGACGATTTCTTAAATAAGTGATATTTGTTTTTTTTTATATATCTTTTAGATTTTGCATTTCTAAATTAACTATAATCTAAATTCTTTGCTAGTTTTTCAAAAGTATTTCATCTTTCGATGAAATAAAATTTGGCCTTAAAATATGTGTTTTATAATGCGTTTGAGGAAAATTTAAAAAATATATATATACTTAAATGTGTTTTAATGTAAAAACATCGGAACACCTTTTTACAAGATAGTTACCAAAACAGAATAATTTACAAGTAGCTACCGATGCGCATTATTTTAATTTACAGTTTAGATAAATTATCTGTCTTGTTTTCGGTCACGGATTCTGCCATGAGATAATTAAGAGAGAGTCTCTAATTAAGTCATTTATCTTCCTTTGTTATCCTCGAAACAGAATCACATTACAATTTTTTTTTTTGCAGCAGAATACAATCATTTATTTGTTAGAAATCTTTTCTCAAAATTAATTTG
>JAOUZG010025245.1:1691046-1701249 GCA_026289955.1 Argiope argentata | reverse complement strand
TCTGAACAGTTTTTATTTGAAATTTAATAGTTATCTTCAAATTTTGTGTAAAGAGCACATACTTATTTTCAACCGCCAAAAAGTTTTTGAGTATTCTTTGTCACAAACAGATAGGCGGACATTTTTTAAAAATGTGTTTTTTGAAGATCTAAAACGTGGAGATTCATCAAAATTTCGTGTTCTATTTTTTTTTGCGATTACTTTTTTTTTTTTTGCGATTCTTGATACTAAGTATATGAGAAAGTGAATAAAATATCCAATTGTTATCTAACCTTATGTTTAAAGCAACAATGCCAGGTTAGTCTTTCACGTTATGTATCCCAACTAATCAATATACTGAATTGCAGAAAGCAGTGTATAAAAGTTTTGAAAAATTATTTTTCTTTTAAAATGAATTATTTTAAAAGGTATTTTTAAGCGTTCCACCTTTATTTACCTTTGGGAGTCGAACTATAGAAACAAATACTCATGCCAGTAAAATTGCAGACCTTTCAGCCTTAACCTTTGATGAATAAAATTTTAAAAGCGCCGTGCCAAACACCGTGGAACATGCTATCAACATTTGGCCTGCACCCAGATTTGAATGAATAGAATTCTTACTGTCAGAAGACCGCGCATAGACAGTGTTTCCCTGGCTGTGTTAATCTTTGGGAAAAAAATGGCGGAAATGTCTGTCTTCGCCTGTAAAGTTGTTCGTTTTAAAAATTAATCATCACATGATCTTCAGACGGAGTGCCGTGTAAAAGTTAAAACCGTCGCTTAAAATAAATCATTCCAAAAAGTGTTATACCTGCTTTTCTTCTCCTAAACATCACAGGTCCATGAGAAATGACTGTAAGATTTAATTTTTACTGCATTTTTACAGAAGAAACTTCTAAAAATACATAATCTGAATACGAATTAACTTTTGAACATAAAAATATGATTTTCGAATTCAAAATAATAAGATTTTATTCATTAAGAAACTTTTCAAACGTGGCTAACATTTCTTGATAAAATATATGTTCCAATTTTATTTGGTGCCTAGATTACTTTTCAATTATTTGGAAAAAAAAAACTATTTTTTTTTAATTTTTCATTTATCGAATTTTTTTGCATTTTTTCATATTTCATTTTTGAAAATTTCTTCTCTTTATAATCAAAACATTTTCAGTGTGAAATTAATAATAACTAGTAGCTTTTGGCTACCAAGTGTTCTCAAACCGTATTAGTAACATTAACTAACTTTTGTAAACGTTCTTTTATGAAAATTCATACTTTCGTATGAATTTACTAAAGTATGAATGTACTTTTGTCAAGTACTTTAAAGAATTGCATCATTTTTCGGTAAAAGTAAAAGCCAATTCAAACTAAACTTAAGCAATAAGCACAGACCAACTTGATTGGCGAGCAATATCTGCAAATTGGTGAAATCGGTTAATTTATTAAGATGGGGGAGGGGAGTTTCATTAAAATTTTATTTTGCGAACATCTGTAAAGGATTGTAGATTTTTTAAAATTATATTTTCGTTAAGACACAAGGAAAGAGAGAGAAAAAACGGAAAAATTGCGAGAAAAACAGAAAAAATGATACTTTTCTTACTTTTTCGCCAAAAATCTTTATTTCCCCACCTCGAAAAAAGTAAGACTTCAGTTTTCTTCCCCATGCTAATGAGGTCAGGCTTAATATGTTTTTGACCTATTATTTCAAACGATTCGTTTTATTTTCTTAGTATTTGATAAATTTAAAGGAGTTTTGAGGTACTTTTGATCTAAAATAAAACAGAAAAAAAGGAAATTAAAAATTTCAAATCTGTATTGCGTTACCCCAACTGACGTTGAAAATTTACATATGCGTAGTGTGCTGAAATTGTTGACAACTGTGTTTTCATTTTAAATAAAAGTTTAAAAAATATATGTATAATACTGTTGTAGCTATCACAATCTGAATCGGACAAATAAAATAGATTTGACTTGATTTTAAAGAAATACGGACTCGATTTGCGGTTTTTCTTTATTTCAGGTACGCACAGTAAATAAATTGTTTTTATGTTAGTTGTTGGCTTTTCCATGAGTACGAAATCATTTGTAAAAGCTAGCTAAAATGTAGAGATAAAAATTATTTTTATCGATATATAGGTGCTTATAATAATAATAATAATAATAAAAGATATTATATTAGTCGTCAATCATTTGCATAGGCAAGAAAGTCACAAACTTACGTTGCATCAGTAACATCTACGCTGTTAATTCTTTTTTTATGAATACATTCTGTAGGCCGTGACGGATTTGTTCAATTTTTTTAAATGGTTTGTGGCTGAACTTTTAATCAAAACTGTTCTCTCAAACGCTCGGCTACGCTCTGTTTCTATTCAGTTGTTTTCGACAGTTAATTGAGCTAATGTCTATAAACAGCTAATGTCTGTAAACTATTATTCGATTAAACAGATTTGGTTGCATTTGATAGGTTATTTTATAAATAAATCTTCATTAAAGATTAGTTAGAACACTTGAAATGTCAACTTCTAAACACCCATTTAATTTAATTTTCTATTGTGCATTTGATAAATATTCTCTACAGATTGATGATAGATAAAAAAAAATATTTTTCAATAAAATGCAGCTTATTTTATAAAATTTAAAACTACCGAAAAAAATTATAATACCTGAAAAAATATATTCTTTATAAATAAAACTAAAATAATCAGATACTCTATTTATTCCATTTCATCACGTGACTTTGATTCATAATTATCTGGAATCGGAACGTAAAAGTTTTGACATTATTAAAATATTATATATTACCCTTTTTATTATTTTATCTTACGTTAGTGTGTCTAGTTTCTAAGTTTATTTGCCCAATTTTAAATTATATGAATCATATTTAGCTATAATATAAACTCTGAAATGGATGTTAATATTTTATGAATTTAATAATAACTACTTAATTTTTTGCATATTTAAAAATTGATTTTTTTTTCTTTATGTCATTATTTTCGAACTGACAATCCATTTCTCCATACCGACATCCTATTTGGATTAAAACTGAGAAAATATGGATTTAGATATATTTCTAAGTCGTGCTTTTTATTGATAATTATTTAAAAATCCATGCGAGGTTGTACCAAAATTTTATTTTCCCACTGTTATGTACCTGGCAACATCTGCATTAAAAAAATTTTAATTTCATATACGGATATTTTCTTAAACCTTTTCATAAAACTTCAAATTTGAATTTTTTAAACATTAATTGTTGTAAATCTATTTTTTAATAATTATCAATTATTTTTATTTAAAACATTTTAATGATCTATCCATTCAGTCGTTTTAAAGAGTAATAATAATAATAATCAATCTTTCTAAATGCGAATTTTTCTTCATAATTCATGAACTACCCTCATTTATGGGAAATGATCAGACGTGCGTCTAAGAATAAATTAAATATTGAATGTCAGATTATTCAGATTAAGCACTATCTGGAATAGTAAAATTAGAATTCGTAAAATGATGACTGGTCCGGATTATATGAATAGGATCATCTAAGGAGGGATTATGTACTGAAGTTTGTATTTTTATTTACAACGTTTAAATATGTATTTGTCTATATAAAATCAATTAAGTTTTAGTGTTTATTTTTATATTAATTTAAGCATATCCGTTTCAAAACATTCCCACATCAATACTTGATAACTTCTGCATATGCATTCAGTCATTCTTGTTTACCCCCCCCCTTTTTTTTACAATATATAGAAAGAATTACTGGAGCCTGGAATGTCAGATTTTTTTTCCTCTTCTGGTTATTATTAATGACTTAGTAAATGTAATGGTTCCTAGGGTATATTATTATATTTTTACTCTTTTATCATATTTAGCTAAAATAAATGATACAAATGTGCTAATAAAGTACCTTCAAAGCACCTCGAAGAGTATTGTTACGTTTTTAGCGTAGCGGGCTCGGATTGAATGGACTTTACTTAAGGACAGCACAAACAAATTTATTTACAGCGATTTACAGGATGACTTGATAAAGTAAAACTTCAGATAAACACAATCCAGCAGTCAACAGTCACTTACAGTGTAAATGCAAGCCTTACGCACAATAAGCACAGACTGCAAAATAGATATCGTATAGCACAGCAAACAGTAAATCACAGCGAGCTCAATAACACGACGTTAACAGCAAAAGTAAACACAGCTCACTAATAACAAGCGAGATAAGTAATCCACTCGTCCAACGAGTCTCTACTCTTCCGAGGGGAACTGCCAGATTGCGACAACACGTCCCTTATATAGCCGAGCGAGTGGACGCCCAGAAGCACGTGAAGCTTCGTGAACAATCCAGCGGCTACCAGACTATTCCTTCCGCCAAACCAACCCGGCTGATGCCAAACTCTTCGTCAACCGTCGCCAATCGCTCTCTATTTCAGTGCACCTTCTGCGGCGTTCACCCGATTGTAACATTATACAATCAGCATCCACCTCCACCCCCTTTACTCCTGTTCTTCCATTTGAATTAAATTCGGTTCAACAGCACTACAATAAAAAAAGAACAAAAAAACCCTGCAGTTTTAAGATATTATCGGTTTTACAATATTTGAATAAAAATGCTACATTTTTTTTCTTTTATCAATTTATGCCTTTCATGTGAGGAATTTCTAAAACATCTATATAAATAAAAATGAATCGCCAAATGTGTTGCTAAGCTCAAAACACGAGAATGGCTCGACCAATTCGGCTAATTTTTTTTAAATATTTTCATTAACGTACGAGGAAGGTTCTTAAAGAGAGAAAAAAAATGAAAAAAACGATTTTTTTAAAACGATGCTTTTCTTACTTTTCCGCCAAAAATCTTCATTTCCCACCGCCAAATGAGTAAAACTTCAGTTTGTTCTTTCTCACGCTACTGAGGGTAGGCTTAACATGTTTTCGGTCGATTTTTTCAAACGATTCTGTTTTTTTTTGTGTGTGTGTTTGATGCCATTTAAAATTAAACATTGTTAATTAATCTATTTTTCGGATTCGTATTTTTGAATTAAAATAAAACAAAATAAAGAAAATTAAAAATTTCTCATCAGTATTACGGTACCGCAAATGGCGTAGAGCATTCATGTATTCCGTTGCCCCATTTGGCGTTGAAAATTCACGCACATACAATGTGTTGTAACTGTTGATAAGTGTGTTTTCATTTTAATTAAAATAAAAAAATGTATAAATTATTGTTGTAGCTATATCAATCTCGATCGATCAATAAAATAGACGTATTGATTTTAAAGAAATGCAAGCATGATTTGCGGTTTTGCTTTATTTCAGGTACATACTGTAAATAAATTGTTTTATGTTAGTCGTGTGCTTTTCCGTGCGTACGAAGTCGCAGGTAAAAGGTAGTCATCAATAAATTGTTATTACACGCTTATTTACATCACTCTTTACTAGACATTCTGAGAAATAGATCCAACTCAAAAATACCATACTATACCCACCCACATAGGGTATACGAATGACTAATAGCCTTTATAAATACCAAGGATTCCATTAAATAGAAGGTAAAATACTCATAACTTTACATAGCATTCCTCTTCTATGAGTAAATAGCTGCTTCGCCAATGGCAGGTGTGATGCTTCTACAAACGCAAATAGCGCAGAAGAAAGTGATTGCGTAGTTGTGGTTCTAAAGATGCTGTAATCGTTTTACGTCACCGTGAGTAGGAATCTACATATTTTACATTTACAAAAAAAGTTATTCTGTTTCCCGCTTAAACAGCCCTGGGCGTTGTCTTACGGATCACATTCATGATATAAGCATCAGTCTTTATTATTAGTCGGATTTTATGGTTACCATAGTAACGCCTACCGTACTGCAATACTTAAGAATGTATTTCATCGTCGACTGACAGTGACGTCATTAGCAATGTTTTTTAATAGAATGGCGATTTCTTCCATGGCCTTCTAGTAGTCATAGGGTAAGCAGTGACCTACAAAGGTCATCGGTGTTTCCGGTAGATTTTCTTCGGATTTAAAACAAGAAAATCAAGGTCGTTGAATTAAGCAGGGAAAACCTTCGTTTTTCTGGTCGTATGAGCAACTATGTATAGTCATTCTTTTGATTTGGTATCAAGTTAATAAAGGATAGCCTTTAGATTTTTTTTCTTCTTCTTATGATTAGCATGTTAGATCCTGGAGAGATAAATTGTATTCTTCTTCTGTTACGTCATGCTGCGTATGTGACTGTGCTTGGTTGATGTTGAAGTTGTGGCTTTAGACATTTCAATGTGAGGAATTTTAATATCGCCAAACTTAAAGTAATTATATTTCTTGTATTAACCAAGATAGGCCAAAATGTTGGTTATTTATCTCAGATTTTAAAAAAAAGATGTGCAAGATTTGTTTCGAATTATAATTGAAAGGTTTGTATTTTATTTAAAAATAGGCAGCATGACATTTTTGACAGAAATTCAGCATTTTTACTACATGTATTCAGAATTAACTATTATAAAAACAAAGCACGGAAGTACTTAGGATTCTAGAAATCCTTTTGATGCAATAAAAATAAATAAACTTATCGCGTATAAAATGTTTCCATCGCTGAATTATGTAAAATCTGTGTATGAATGATTTCTTTAGTGGAGTTCCTGATATTATAATTATTTTTCATTTATACAAAATATTAAATAGCAAACTTTATCATAATAGCCAATCGCCAAAAATTCCCCCTTTGTAATTTTTGAAAATCGCCACATTTATCTTGGAAGATATTTCATTCATTTATTTCTAAGAGAAAGCTGGCATTTGGAGAAAATCGCCACAGAGAAAGCGACGGTCGTCATGCAGCGTGTCGGACAGTGTTCGCCTTGCGTGTTCTTAATATTCATACGCCAGCATAAAAGTTGCGTGCGATACAAGGATCTGCGCATTAAACCTGATGCTTTAAGTCATGCAAATGATCTGCGTAACGCCTCGCTCGGTCACTTTGTTTGCAGCTCAACAACCTTTTCAGAATGCCTCCAGACATCGAAGGGAAACTTTAGTGCCGCACAGTCTTTGAGCTTAACACGCAGTCTCGGTGTTTGTGTAATGTCTGACAAACATTTAAATGAAGATAACATTTCCTTTTACTTTACATAAAACTTATTTTGCATTGCATCTGTTTCTGCCTTTTATTAAATTATTAGAAACTAGCTCTTACCCGCGACTTCGTACGCGTGGACATTTTGATGTGAATATGTGAGAACTGACAGTCTAATCACAATGTAAAATATTAGCAAACCGTATGCATGCATGAATTTATAACGTCAATTGGAACAACCCAAAGACGTGAATTTTAAGCACCAGTTGGGGTAACGCAATAGAGATTAGAAAATTTTAATTTCAATTCATTTGTTTTATTTTTATTCAAAAGCACTTCCGAAGGAATTGAAAGATCTATTAATTAACAATGTTTAATTTTAAATTTATCATACACTACGAAAATAAACGGAATCGTTTGAAATAACCGGTCGAAAACATGTTAAGTCTAACATCATTAGCGTGGGAAAAAAACTACTTAAAAGCTATGTGCTTGAAACTATAAAGGTAATGTTAAAAATTTAATCGAAAATGATGAAAATAGGAAAAAGGAATATGTACAGCAAGAAAAAAATCAAGAGAAATGAATAGGAAATAACGAATTATATTAACACAAGAACAGCGTAAGAAAAAATATTAATAAACCTTCCTTTAGAATAGTAAGATAATATTAAAATGAAAAACGGAAACAGAAAAATAAAAAGAAAAGATTAGAGTTAATTTTTTTTTGTTCTGATGAAAAAGGTTTTCTGTCGGGAAATCCTACAATAAATCACAAAGAATTCAATTAGATAAGATAATATTAAAAGAATACCGGAAATGGAAAAATAAAAACAAACCATTCAAAAAGCTCGTTCAGATGTTTTCAGATTTTTATTTTTATTTTTGGGCGGAAATTTTAGTTTTTAATTAATAAAAAAATTAACTACTCAATTAACCGGAATAAAAATTAGCTTATGTTCTTCTGTAGACTATAATCTGTCTCTGTGCTAAATTTCATCCAATTTCCTTCACCCGCTCTGGCGTGATTGAATTACATCATCCATCCAAACTTTCACAATTATAATAGTAGTATCGATACATGAAATAGTTGTTCTCGTAAATAAAGAATGTTAATTCGAGATTTAATACGGACAATTTTATAAATAGGGATGCAAAAGATGACGCACCCACTGTTATGTACCTCATTAACACTGTTATGTGATTATTATGATGATGTCATAATAATCACATAACAGTGATTAATATGTCACATAATTATGATGCCAGTTTCAAAATAACAAAATGTCACTGCAAAGCAGGAGATAAATTAAACTGAAATCAAGTAATTGTTTGTAAAATTTCTCCCTTTGATTATAATTGATGATGATGTCGTATCCGCTTTCTACCACGGAAAGAGGGGTGCAGTAGTTTCTGAGGGATGGACCCCTGAGCACCCGAGGGCAGAAGTCTGACTTTTAACGCATGTGAGAATGAAATACAACACACATACGCTTGATCAGCCCCTTGTTATAGGGGGGCACATTCACACATCTCACTGATAGCACACAGAAGAACAACCATGCCCGAACCGGGACTCCCAGAACACGAGGAAGACGCGATACCTTTGTGCCAGGCAGCCAGCCCTTGATTATAATTAAAAGAATTATATGATCCGGATTAGCTTGGACTAATCTAATTATGAATAAAATAATCTGAATGTTTAATTTTTACTCAACACTAATAACTCCTATTGGAATTTCTCATAAAATGATAAAGTCGTTTTTACTTTTTAATTAACCTCAGAAAAATTCAATTTTTCAAAAATTTTACCCAGCATAAAATCTATTCATTCGATATTACTGTATAATGACGACTCTATAATACATTTTTTCTGAATATTATTTAGTTAACATATATATGTATGAATGAATATTAATTAATTAATGTAAATAATTAAGCGACCCGGCGACCGAGTTTAACCGGAGTTGTTCGGTTTTGGATTTACTTCCTGACTTGACACCACCCCTCTTCACCTTATCCAGAGCGCTATGGTTTGAATGTCAGAAAACTCTGCCATTCATTTTCTTTTAGATTTTTAGCCATTTTATGAGTTTCGTGGTGTTAATAGTTTAGTTCGGCGCATGCGCCAATGAAGAATGATATAAAAAAGTATCGTGAATGGAAAATTTCGTTTAAAATATAAATCAAAATTATAAAATATCTAAAAAGAAGTTTTAAATTTACGTTTATTGAAAAAATTCTATCAAGTTAATTAAAAAAAAACGTTGTGTAAAGAAATCATCACCTGGTCTCCTTTAGGAATAGACACATGTTCGAACATTGCCCATTGGGAGTATTTCTGAAGAATGATTGGACAATCGGCATCTCCAGCACGCTGTCTCTGTGCCAGAAAGCCGGCAAAAGACTTCTTTTTGTTATTATGTCAGAACATGATAGTGTTTTTGGAATGAGGTTTTTGGCGTCAAAAAAATCCGTAGGCGAAAAAAGAAAATTTTATTATCTGCACCAGCATTACAAGAAAAAAAAAACCACTTTTAATAGCGTGTTGCCAGTGCATTTACAAAAGCTCTGATTAAAAAAAATGACTACAGCAAATAAAACCTGGGAAAATGTCATTTTGAGCACGTGATAATATGAAATGAAATAAATTGGAAATGCGATATTTTTTTAAACAATAAATGCGCTACAAAGTTTTTTACGATCGTTGTCAATACTAAAGTGACTCATTCAATAAAACAATTAAAATGAATAAAAATACAAGTTAACTTGCACGAACACGTGGTGCTTGGCCGTTCAAGAAATGATGTTCTGACATGATACATTGAAATATGCATAGCAGATTTCATTTTAATCTGTATTTTAGTTTTAGAGGTACCCAATTTTTTACATCTTAAATAGCACAGATTGTTTTAATGAATTTAGATATATCGCCTTCTTATTTTGTTAGCTGCGTGTATTATCAATTCTTTTCATACATTTAACTTATTTTTTCAATTATCAGCATTTAAGCGTTTATTCAAAAACACTGATCTATACTAATAATAATAATGATGGATATGCATGTGTTGGCAGTCAGACTTGGTGTGTGTGTATACGTTAAGTAAATTTTTTGAACTACAGCTACTGCAAAATCTGGCCTATATATATATATATATATAT
>JAOUZG010025245.1:1641562-1690946 GCA_026289955.1 Argiope argentata | reverse complement strand
ATATAATATAATCTTTGAAGTCACAAATGTGCATCTCGGAACGATTAAAAAAAATTCTTATTTGAATTTTAATTAGTTAGAACTAAACTGACATTTGGCTAACTTCCGAAAATATTACTGAATATAAACTGTACAAAGAGTGAAAAAACAAGTACAAACAATTTTTGAAACAGTGAAAAATACATTTTGCAGTTTCAAAATTTAAAAAAAATTACCTTTTTCACGATGCATTTTAATAATTGTGGGAATTTTCTTTAATGCCACTGATTCACCTAATGGATTTATGTATATCGGCTGCTTTTTGTGTCACGTGCGTGTATTTATGATTTCTTTTAATGCATTAATTTCCTTTTTCGATAATCGATATTTGCGTGTTTACAAACGCTCACACATACTATTTTCTCTTTCGTTAACGTTCGAAAACTACACGCCATGGCAATTAATGATTTATTATCATGCGAGAATATTATTCTGTTTTGGGTTGTAGGTTTTGGTGTCTCCAAAATTTGAAGGCAAGAAGTAATTGGTTTTTCATTGGTAGATAGTGAGTCACCTGACTTATAACATTTGAGGTTTGTTTTGCCAATAGTGTTTGAGACGTTTAATTAAATTTATTATCAATTGCTTTTTTGTTTGTCGTTTCTATAAAATGATGTCATCTTCCAGTTTGTTCACGATTTCTTACATTTAAATAATTAATAGTTTTTTTAAAAATTCTCTTTTAGTTTTAACTATCACAATTTTGTAAAGCGCGACTTATATTTGTTCTTTAATTATATTATAAACTTGTTCTTACTAATCATATTTCTCAAAATACTGTAAATATTGGAATATAATTTTAATATCAATCTGCATTACGTATATTGGATTTTACCACATATACAATAGCAACCAGTAATAGTGAACTTTTCGTCGAAATGACTGGTTTTATATATATTTTTTAATCTTAAAATCGGTCGAGCTCCAAAACTTTGTTTGCCAGTTAGAAAAATTGAAAATGAAAGTTTAAAAAAATTGCCATTAGAGAGAGCATGATAACTTGCGACTGTAGATTTTCTTTTTTTATTATAATTTATTTTTGTATATAATTTTAATTTGATTAAATTTATATTATCGATCAAAAATCAGTATTTTCTAATCGATTTATTCTGCAATGTAATAAAACTTTGTAATAGTTTTATTATTATCTTTACTTGAAATTTAACGTGAAAGAATAATCATACTAATGATAAGCCGGAAACGATTGTTGACATGTATAGAATCAGTGTTTTAATGATAAAACTGAGAGGAATTGTAAATCGTACATTATTATTACGGGATCCCTCCTAATATTTATTACAATATTAATATTATTTCATGAAACCAAATGTGAGAAAACAAAAAAATATGCTACAGAGGGGAATAAAAATTATATTATTGAAGACGCTTGAACCTCGTTGTACAACCACTATGCAGCATGGTTCTTATGCCAATCATCACTTAATTTATAGTTTTTAAAAAGATAGCTTTTTTCTTCACTCTGAACAAATAGTCAAGTGTTTTTTTTTAGTAAAACTCATTACATTTATTAATTATAAAATTAATAGTTTATTCACGCAAAAAATATTGTTTTAATGTCAATTTATATTTTATAATTTTGAAAGATCTGCTCAAAATTTATCTAACATTTTTCCATTTCATAATAATGTCAGCCACTGGTAATGAAGTACTTTAATTCCCAATTGATGCTTCTTTTAAAAAATAATTGCCTTAAATTGGTTGTAATTTAAACAATTAATACAATTCCGAATTTCTCAATATTTTTTTAAAATTTATATATTATCATTAAAATATTTTTTTTTAAATTTATATATTATCATTAAAATAGATTTTTTAAACATTTGATCACTTCTACCTTTCTATTTTTTTTTCAATAATAATAAAGGGATTTCTTACTTTCTAGGAACTTTAAATTTTATCAGTTTATTGAATTTTCCCCTCTTTTAATACTTCTTAAAAAAGGCACAGATATAATCATAAGAACTTAAAAGTGATTTATAAATTTTTTTCAAAAATAATTATTAATTATTTTCATTTAAAACATTTTAATAATGCATCCATTCAGCCGTTTTAAGAATAATAATATTCCATCGTTCTACATACGAATTTTTCTTGATAATTCATAAACTACCTTCAGTTATGGGGACAAGAAGGAAAATAGTACAACTTCATTCTAAAACAATGAGTGCTTCATTACTTCAGTGGGTTCTGATATCCATTCAGTTGCATCCGATTTACCACCGCCAGTAAACAAAAAAAAATCTTTATGAACAACAAGTATCATCTCTCAATAAGAACAAGATTACGAAATATTACCCTGATTAATACGAGGCAATATAAAGCTCGAATACTGAAGAACTTATTTAGAGCAGAAGCTATAAGCTCGAATAATTTCGAAAAGGATTCCGTTGTGTTCGCATTTAGGTGACCAACTGTGCCGAATAATTTCACTTGAGGTTGAATCTTCCTGAACTTCTAATGAATCGCCGAAGATCGCGATAACGGGCCAATTATGGCGCAACCTCAAACCAGCCGCCTCAAGAAACCATCCTCGTATGAGGCAAGAAACATTTTTTTTATTTTATTTCTGTTGCTGCATAGGGAGGGATTTTCAAATGACGGGCGTTCTATAGAAAAGAAGAATGACAATGGGTGAGGTTGCATCGAGTTTTCAGCTGTAGTAAGGATCGCCGGAAGTTGGGGCCAGTGTTCCATGACTCTTTGTTGATGAGGGTGCCGCCGTTCGGTGGATGGTTGTTCGTTTTCAGGTGCTTTGGATGTCTGCTAAGTTGGGCCTCTAACTTAACCACCTGCTTTGGATACCCCTCGTGTGTGCGAACAGAATCTCCTGAGTTATGAAACGATTTGAAGGTGCTAAGTTGATCTTTTGGACTCCAGTAAAGGATAAGGCATTTCCTTATGACAAGCAGGTAAAAATGGCGTGGGTATTAACCATGCATTATGTTTATGTTTTAAATCCCATGAACAGTTTTATAGATAAACACAAAACATTCCCTGTCCTTTATTTTGAATGTGTTTGTTCATAACTGTCGAATCTCCTGTAGCAGATAGAATTTTGATCTATTGCCAAAATTATAAAGCTAAATATTGATGAAAAATTTATTGATCGTGTTGTGTCTTTTCCATTGTCTTGGTAATATGTCATCTCATAGTTGTGTTCAAGAAGATTCTGAGAGATGTAAATATTTATATAAATTTCCCCCGTGATGCTAGATATGTTTATAGAAATAATATATTTTTTCCCTTTTAATATTTTAAATTCAATTTACGAATTCAAAGCACTCTGTAATTCTCTAAAAAATACTCTGAAATTTCAGTAATAATATTTAAAGATAGTTGTCCTATAATATTTTTAAATTGTAAAAACTGCTTCTTAAAACGCCTAAAGATTTCATTTTTTTGTGTGTATGTTATGGTATTCATGTTAGAATATTGTATATAGTAGATAAAAAATTCGTCAATTGTGGCTAAAATATTCTTCCAAAAAATTCCTTTTTATAAAATTTACATTATTTTGTTGTATTATTGCAGCGTATCGGAATCTGAGGGCAAGATATAAATAAATTTAGAGTGAATCAGTTTTATATAAATAATGTATAATCTGATGAATATATTTCAGTCCTAGTATTTGCTAAGTATTTTTGTATTCGTGAATGTCACGTATTTGTGAAAATAAGCCTAATTATTCAAATTAGCAAAATTCTTTTCTCTCCTTCAACTGCTTGGATTAAAAAAAAAAATTCTGTTAATGAAATTCTAAAATTTGTCTGTATAGATACCGAAATAGAAGAATAGCACATCTTTCGTTTTTTGTTGTGTGAACATATTTCATATGTACTTAACATTTAAAATTTGTGACTTTTTTTAAAAATATATATATTTATATAGCTCTACCCTACTTAAAATTAGATATAATGATTTGGTAGTTATTTTACCATGAAAATTTTGTTATGCTATTAAATCACTACAGCTTATCTTTTTATTCGATTTAATGACAATTTAGTTCTTTCCTTCATAATTTGTTCTTCATAACAGTGTGTTTTTATTATTTTAATTCAAAACAATAAAATCTGCAATAAAATTGTCATGGGAAAGATATAGAAAATGGGACGATGATTTACGTTGAGTAGTTAAATCTTTTGATAGACGCTAACATTAATTTCAAGACCGAATTCATATATTAATTTATTCTTAGATTTGTGTGAATGTAGCTTTTGACAACAGATAATATTTCATTTCCAATTTGTATCATATTTCTTCATTCAATAAAAAGAAGTATTATGAGTCATTTAATATCTCAAATTATCTGTTTTCAATCAGATAGACACAAAAAAAGCATTCATCAATGTTGAAAAGAAATGGCCGTGAACTGATTAAGCTGATAGCATTTTAATTTATTTTTGGAGATGAAGAAAAATATATCTCTTGCTACCCTTTTTTTTTGTATTATCATATAATTCAAATATGCGTTAACTATTTTCCTAAATCAATGGCAACACTGACTGTTATTTTTTCATCTCATATTTTATTGACCTCAAATGAAACGAAATTAACTTGCTATTCGATCACGGCCAGAAACTGTTGATTGATTGTTTAACCATTATGTATTCTATATTTATCGTCTTGTACCTGAGATAATCCATCAACCTGCTTTATTCAGGAATAAAGAAAAGAAAAGCATGAATGAGGATTAATAAATAATATTAATTCTATTCAATTTCTGGTGTTAATTTAATTGAACGTCTTCTAATTTGCTGGAGGATCAATTTAAATTCTCCAGTTGGATTCATTTGCAGTATTAGCACTTCTTGCTATTAGAAAATCGTGAAGAAATAAAGAGCTCCTAGTAAATAAGTTTATTTCATTCTATTTTTATTTTTATTAAATTTTATATGAATATATACATATATTATTAAGAGTTTATTCGCATTAGTTTGTTAACACTCGTTTAAAGCTTTTTATATAATTAAAATCAAACTGAATGAAGTCAACCGGAAAATAAATTGCACAGTATGTTTAATTCAATTTCTGTAAAATTCCAAAACTTCGTAAATATTAAAATTATATCTATAGATAAAAGTGTTCTCAAAAATTAGAGATAGACAATAATATACTTTATAAACAATCAAATATATTCTTATAACTGTAGCATAGCATTAAAAATTAAATCCTGCATTTCAGATTATTTAGAAAAGACTATTTTGGACTCAAATTTTAAACACATTAAATTTGACAATCAATCAGATTCAAAAGAAATACGATATGCAATTTTCAACTAGGAAAATTCGATACATATTATAAAAGAAAATGAGCGTTTCAATGTCTGCTCTTGTAGCGTTAATCCAAACATTTCATTAATGTTAGGATGATTTTGTATCCGTTGAGCTGTTTTTTTTTATATGCAATGTGTCTCATTCGTGTGATTTCACTGTTTGATGACAAATATTACTGCGCATGTCATCTGAATTAACATCATTTATGCTTTGTTGTGATGCCACTTTCTTTTCTTCTCAAACGAAAACTCTTAATAATTTCAAAAAATAAATAAATAATAAGAATCGTTTGTTTCGTTTCACCTGAACATGAATCGATTCTTGAACGATTTATAACATTTTTTTCCTCGAAATATTAATCCGTCACATTAAAAAAAGAAGGCATCTTATAATTTCTGGCGTTTTATTATAAAATCGTTACAAATAATATATAGTAGTATAAAAAAGATTTTCATAGTAGTTTTTTTAATCAATATTCTCATGCGGTTCTTAAATATATTCTTACTGCATATCTGCTAAATGTCTTTTTCTTCTTCTAAATAATTCTTCATTTTAAAATATTCCAGAAACCTATAAAGAAATTTTTACTATAAATGGAAATAGTTAATGCACTCCGAGGGAGAATACTTTGTTTCACTTATAATGATATCGAAAAATTATAGGAATTGCATTGCTTTATTTTATCTTTTGGATAATAAATGGAGATACCTGATTACATCCCAAATTGTATAGTGATTGTAACTTGATGAAACGAGATGCTGTTCTGTTTAGGTGTGCGCACAATATGTAATTATTAAAGAAATGTTACCGAAAACATACGCCCTCTTAATTCCACTGAACGGATCATAATAATCTTAGTTTTACCGTGAATTGTATTTAAAATTTGAAAAATAACGAACATACTGCAGTTAAGAATGCACTTTATTTGACAAAATCTTCATCGGTATTAATGGTTAGGTAAAAATTTTTGTTACATGAGTAGCCATCCTGGGAGAATATAAAATACATGAGATCAGCCTTTTAACCCCTTAACTGGTTTATTTTCCTTACTATCTAATAAGATGACACCTTCTAATTAGGGAATTTTTTCTTATTTTGATTCAAATGGAAATCCATGGAATACTTGGTTTATCTACGTATACGAAGTCATTTTAATATTGAATTATTATTGTTGTGAATGATTTATTTTTTTGTATACAACTATCAAAATTCGATAAATCGATGCACGTACGGCGTACGGGCAAACCATGTTAAGGGGTTAAAAAATAATTGAATCTTTTGCCTAAAATATTTTGAATTATATCAAAGTTTGTTTTTCACTCTCTGTTATTTATCATTATAATGGTTCAATAGCCTAGAATAAGAAATTTGACCCCTTGTATAAAGTTCTCTCAAATGCTGCGGAAAGTCTTCGTTGTTCTGTCACAATAATTAAAATCCGTGACACGTTTTCCTTCCTTGTCATAATCATTTCGCCAACATCTTTTATCTTGCTCCCCGGCATCTCAATTAGTTCCGATAAAATAGTCCGGAACCTGTTTCTTGTCCTTAAGGCTGAGTGAGAAAGTATAGAAAGACAACGAGAGAAAGTGGGTCTTGGAATAATTACTCAATCATTAACTGCTAATTTGTCTATCATAAAAGGAATATGATAGATAAACAAGGATAATAAAAACTTTAATCAGCTGTCTTAAAAGTCCTATTTGTCATATTTCATATGCTACATGAAATGTCAGATCTTATCCCATTGTAAGTCAATAAGTAATTTTACTGTTGTGTGTTGGATAAAGAACACGACAAATAATCAGTTCGAGAAAATGGGATGGAATAATAACTGTAACTGTAACTGGCAGATATGTTCTATTAAGAAGTTTGTTCTCTTTGATTTCTGGCAGAAAGAAATGGAAAATATTTGACTATCCCACAAGCAATTGTGTGATTTAAGATATACATTCAATTTAAATTACAACGGAATGAAATGTGAATTTGAAACATTTACATGACTGTTTTCTCTTTTGGATAACAGATGGCGATGTCTGATTAGATACGCATCCCATATGCATTGCGTTTGTGTTTAGAATCAGATATGACACTTTTCTGTTAAGGCGTGCGCGTATTTCAAATTATGATTAAATTCACTCATCGAGGACCTCTCTTCTCTAGCTGGTGAAATGCGAGTGATAGCGGTAGAATTGCTTTAGTATAGCACTTGGTATCATAGATGTTCAGAATAAGCACATAATGTTGTTGTTGTTTCTAGTGGCACTTGCCATAGACAAGCTCGCTGATGGGTCAGTGATTTTAAGCTGAATGAGAGTCTCTTGTTTGAAGTAGCGCCAACTAGAGCCAAAAGTACGACTTAGCTACTCATTCACACATTCACTTGCATAGTTTCTTTTTACTGGGGGCCGGGGACACATTCACACCCCGTACAGATAGAACAAATAAGCATAAATACCCGAATCGAGACTCGAACCCGGGACGCGAAGATCATGGGGAAGGCGCGCTACCCCTGAGCCAGAACGCCTGCTCATATTATAGTAAAACAATCAGCAAGCATCTAATGTAGCTCTTTCTTAACTTCAGCATTTGGTCCCTATTGAAGTTTTAGTGATATGTACTTTCAAGTCATTGTCGATCTTCGAATATGGACAGACGCATTTCCACAAAGTCTCACTTTCGAAATCAGTTCATCGCAAATAAGGCGCCAAAGTTGGCGTCAGGTCTGAGGTATTATCAATTTTGCCCATATAATATTCAAATCTCTCTTCATATGATTCCCTGTTTTTGTAAATGTTTGTCTCTGTGGTGATTGCTATATAAGCCAATTAATATCCTTCAAGCTGAAGGGTCCCTTTTGCTCGATCGGTATGATACTCGGCTACTAACCATAAGATTGGAAGTTCGAGCCTAGCGCATCCGCTAATCACCCAAATCTCCATGTCCAATTTATGTTTAAAAGTTTGTATTACTTCCTTTTCAAACGAAACGTGAACCTTTGAATAGATTGGCAAGATTTTCACTACAGGCTTGATGTATGCTTACTTATAAAATGAGCTTATGCCGAGCATTTGCGATACTTATTCAATATTTGATATATTACTTCTTGGAATATGAATCGTTTATACAAAACTAGCAATACTCGCACGGCGTTGCCCGTGGCATGGCATCCAAGAAGAAAAATTGGATTTAAACTTAAGTCAAGTCTCCACTGGATCGGCATGGGCATGTTACGCAACATCAACCGAACAAAAATGTATTTAGGAAATATCAAAAATAACTGCAAAGCAATTTTTATAGCACACATGCAGAAATAGACAGTTAAAAAGGTAAAAATATGATATGTCGGTAGACAAAACGCAGACGCTCCTCAGCCGATTCGTTCTGTCTCCGCAATTCAGTTGCTGTGCGATTTAAAGAAAGACAGTTATTTCGCTCATCAAAAGATTCTTCTTCCTTAAGCGTGGACATAATTTCTATGATACTGGCTAACCGAACGTTTCTTTCCTCTTCTTGTCAAGGATGAATTTCTTTTGGGGGGGACATAATGAGTTTTGAATCGCTGTTTAGAACCAGATGCAAACTAAGAAATGTATCGCATATGCATACTTCAGCCCTTGCTATTTGCTCATGCGCAGTGTGAGGTTTTCGCGCATGCTCGAATAAGTTAAAACCGCAATTATAAAACTTTTTTTTATTTTGATATGCATGACTTTAAGGCACTAAAATCTTCCCCAAAGCATGCTCTATTAAATTGTATCAATATCTCCAATATTCATGTACTATTTCTCGAGTTTTTGTGGTTCAAACATACAGATCTTTTCATTAGACATTTTATACTATGCATCGATGTTAAATACCTGTAATCTTTCAAATCATGACAATCATTTTCACCTGTAACACTGAGGTGGAAAGCTCTTTTAATTTTTTTTTTCATAGCATGAAAGATCTTTCATGATGCGCCTTCATCACAACTTTAAAATGTGGGAGAGGAAATATTTTTTATTAATTTATCAATGGATTTCCACATTAACTGCCCATTTATAATATGCATTTATATCGTACGATTGGAAGTTATCTTGTAATTTTAAATAAGTGATATTCAAACAACTAGACAGTTACATTTTTTTATTTATTTATCTGGAGTCAGTTCTGTTGAAATAAGTATCAATAGAAAGTGAATGCATTTTTTTTCTCATTATTTTTGGTTTCATTAATTATTTTTTTCAAATATTTTGGCTTTTCTTCAAGTTTTATTACGCTCAAATTTTGTGTACTAAATATAGAATCTTGAATTTAGAAAGAGAAACATCGAGAGTGGTCTCCACGAAATTTTCTCGAATATTTTCTAATAAATTTTTATTCTGTTCTTCCCGCAAAAAATTGCGGAATTTGAGTAACACCACGATTGAGTTGAGTGGCATTGGTGAACAATAGTGACAAAATATTGAAATTTGGCATAGATGTAGTGTTTTTTATATCCATCTTGTAAGTGCTGGCGATATCTTGTCGATTAATTCATGCCATCCAACAGGTATTCGAAAATCGAATTGGCATTTGAGATGTGAGGTTTCCACCCGATTGAAAAACAAAATCTGGCACAAACCGTAATTGTAGACACAAAATCATGTATCAAAATTCGTAAATGTAAGGCACTGCGTTTCTGAATTATCGCGTTTGTATAATTTTTTAAATACAGATCGACAGAACGACAATCTCTCGACGGATTTGGTTCCAAATTTGACAGTTAACTGTAAATTAAATATAATATCTACCTGTAAAATTTTATTTATCTGGCCCCTTTTAGTTTTGTAGTTGTAAACTATAACTAGTTTGAATAGACTTCATCTAACTAAATTTTGCACAAACTTTAACCAAAGCTAAAAATTTGGTATAAAGGTTTTAGATTACATTTTATTAGTCCAGTTCAAAGCGTTTTAGAGTTATCTTTTTTTTCTAGACAGACAGATAGACATCATATATAATTGCCCCCAAATTGTATTTTTGAACTCAGGAAGGATTAAAACGTGGAGATTCTTCAAATTCTCGAATTCCAATTTAATGGCTTTTTCAGTATTTTCATTATATTTTGCATACAATAAAATAAAAATGCGTCTTTGAACTCAATTGCTGTATTTGATAAAATGACAATTTAAAAAAAATGTATTTACTAAAGGAAAATTAGGTGTGTTGCCTAATGAAATAAAAACATCAGTGTAATTTTCTTCCAAATACGAGAATTCAATGAATGTAAAATATTTTAATATTCCATTCAATAAAATTCGTGTTCCACTTATGAAAACATGATACGCTTTGATAGCTTAAGGAATCTTATTTTAATCTAGTTTTGGTCCATTAGTCAACCTCTCACCATGTTATGAATTATTCCATTTATATTTATGACATCAGAAAACAAGTCAAGCAAATTGTTAACAGATATGTAAATAAAATAAAAAACGAAATGCCTAAGGAAAATAAATCTTTGGGGATTAATATGGCGAATTTAAAATCAAATTACGTCATCGTGTATGATAAAGCAAAAATAACTAAAGTAGAAAAAAAAAGTATATTATCTTTTTGTTTTGATATATGTATAATATAAACGGATAAACGATTCAAGAATTACCATACTATGTACTAACAAGTAATTTAATTTTTACTATAATATTCCTGTTTAATTTTGCAATTGCTTGTGTTATAAAAACAATAATATTTTTAAGCGAATTTTCTTTTTAATTTTTTTTTCGGGAAAAGTGGTATTTTATGTAAATGCTTATTGGATACATACATATGAAATTAATAATAATACATTTAGAATCTATATTACATTGTACAGTTTTGTGATGTATAGTACTTGATTTATGGATTCTGATAAATTTTAATTCTCTCTCTCTCACTCACTCACACACACACACACTGAACACACACGATGAATAATCAAGAAAAATCTCAATAAGTGTTATAAGAAATGAGATTCTGAAGTCTTTGTTAAAAACTAAAATATCAATACGATTAAAAATCCAATTTATTTCGAATATTTCTATAAACGCCTTGTGCTTTTATGACTTTTGATGTTTAAATTTCCGATAGTTTTTATTTTTATTTACTTTTTTTTGTTTTTCGTAGCTTTTATAGGCAAAAACATGTTATCAAAAATAATTTTATTAATAATCATGCAATTTGCCCTCTTTAAATGCAATTTGACAAAATAAAATAATAAATACTTTTTCTAAAACTAATTCCTACTTTAAAAAAAATATCGACAAATTGAGAAAAAAGTTTTAACTTTCGTTTGGTTCTAAATCGGATATTATTTCTATGTATCATTTCAAATCTTCACCTTTTTCTTTGTTCTGACAAATAATGATTTTTTTTCTATCATTTCTTCTAAAGAAAGAAGTAAAAAAAATAATGATTTCTGCATTTCTAACGTACCCTTAGAATAAAGCTAACACCCGTGGAATTTTACTTTTTTTAGAAGTAGCCCAAACAAGTCTATAATCGCATACGTGAGTGCGTTTGGAGCTGTCTAATTTTCCAGTTGTTTTCAACAGAGGTCTTGCCACTGAAAACTTTCCCACAGCTTCCGGTTGTAGGAAGCCAGGTGTGTCGAGCCGGGCTGGAAGTGTTCGAAAAAAAAAAAAAAAAAAAAAAAAAAAAAAAAAAAGACTGGCCTATCCATACCTCGTCTGCTGTGGGAAATTTTATCTGTCACGTATGGCAACAGTTTTAATTTATAAGTCAGCGACACATGCGATTTTTTTTACAAGGATATAAACACAAGCTGAATCAACAACCTCTTGTTTTCTTTATCTTTCAAATCGTGCTGTCTTGGTAGCAGCAATTCTTTTCATATTTTTTTTAATTGTTCATTTTATTTCCTAAGATGTCGAAATTTATTATAATTATTGTAGCTGTAGATACAATTGATGAATATATTTATTGTAGGTTTTTTATTATTTGTTATGAATCACGAATAAATGAAATCCAGCGTTTTATTAATTTATTTCTGAAGAAGAATTTTATTTCATTTTGTTGCATTCTTAGCAGAATTTATTTTGCTATTTATATTCCTGTTGTAAAAAATCGTCTGTAATCTCATTTTAAAGAGCTAGCTTTTTTATGACTTTCCTAATTGCTGAATAAAAGCAGCTTTTTTAAAAATTAATTGTATGTTCAGATGGTTAAGTAGAATTCTTGGAAAGAGGTACATTTTAATTTCCCATTGCATAGAGGTTAACTTTTCATTAAGCACTTTTATTCTACCGTTTCCTTGAATGCTTTCTTTTCCACACAGGTATTTATATTTAGTTATAATTTATCCAAAAACGCAAGATAAGATCTACTTATTTATTTACTTTTATTTAATGGCTGTTCTGTTATAATACGAACTTTTGAGTACTACACATCTGCTGTTTACAAATCCCATTTAAATTTGGAGCTACGAATGTTATGCTTGAAATAGAGATAATTTGTATTTATGTTTATTTAGATTAAAATTAAAATGTCAGCCTAAAATTTATGCAAAATGCAATGAAGTTAACATCTGTACTTTCGCATTATTTGAGCATTTATAAGATTTTAGTAAGCTATTTTTTTTAAAAAAAATCGCATTTTTTAAAATTATGGATGATATATTATTAAATGGTTATATGAATATTTTATGCCAATTTAATGATTTTTTATTTCATTCTTCATACTTATAAAGAATATCCTTTTACAATTATTCATGCTTTTTGTGTTTCGGTATCTTTTCTTCTGTTTTTTTTATGCGTTAACATCAGAGAGCAAAATTGTCACAGTAAAATCACTGGCACAGTTTTTTTTTTAAAAAAATGTCTCACTATTTTTTAAAATTCTACCATATTTTTGAAAACAATTCTCATTGGTTGAATGCAAAGTAACCCAATAAGAATATCTTATTTCACAAATAAGTTAGTATTAGAATTGATCTCATAAAAGTGCAATAAATAAACAACTGGTTTCTGAAATGCATTCTCTATTGTTATGAGATTCCTTTGTAGCTTGAAAGGTTGCCGAAATTATGAATTACTTAATATGAATTGATGAAGAATAATGAATAATTTTTTCCTCTAGAACAGTTATTCACAAAATTCAAATGAATCGTCTAAAACCTCTATTCTGGTTGCATTTTTCCGTTTTCAAAGACACACATTCTTCAGTTCTGCGAAAAAAAGGTGAAATGGTTACAAGGTTGGAGTATTCTGACACATATGAATATACTGTCACAAAACAATATGAATTTCGAAAATGATTCTGTAATTGTGAGATATGCATAAAATGAGAAAAAGTCCTTTATAGACCTAGAAATATAGAATTAAAATATTTTTTTAGCAGATATTTGGGAACCATTGCTATAGGCATTAAAATTTTTTTCTGATAGGTTTATTTTTGAATGCATTCTTTTAAAGAGTTTGCCCTATTTCAAAGGTAATTGTTTCCAAGCATTAAATTTTGTCTGATTAAATAATTTTTTTTATTTATTATCTATAAAATAAAAAATATGGAGTAATTATCCCTCTGAAAGTACAAAGCATAGATTTAAATTTACATTATTTATATTACAAAAACCGATACAATGTAATATTAATTGTATATTAAACTGTTTAAAAAATAAATATTTTCGAGAAAGTATATCAATATTAAAAAATATATTGAAGTAAGATTCAAAGTATTTTAAATCTTCTGTTAAAACTATACTTAAAAAAACCCTCCAGAGTTATAATTTAAATTTAGGATATTTATTTTTTGTCATTTAATAATTCTTTTTTCATCTTCCTTATCATCAGTTCTAAATTCGATTTTGTGTGTTCAGTTATCGGATTAATTAAAACTAGCAATCTTTAGCAACCAGTTGGTTCGCTATAAATATTGACTGTGTTTAATTACAATTAAATCTGTCACATATAATTTGAAGTTCACGATTTCATCAACTTTCAAGTACTTTTTAGAATTAATTTCTGACAGATATGAAAACCGTGCAATTTTAATAGCTTTGCATCTTTTCTGTTTATTTGTATTTGCATCTTTCAAATAGAATCGAATCTCGTGACGTCATAGGACCATTAAACACTAAAGTTCTTTGTAATCTATTTCAAATTTCGCTGTCTGTCAGGCGGCAATGTAATTTCATTTTCTGATTTTTTAAAAAACTTCTCTGGGAATTAAAAGAAATGTTCTTCCTTCACTTTCAACAATGGAAGAAAATCTGGCATTTATATATTTGATGAAAGTGATAAAAATTGTTTGAAATTTATTGTCCTATTGAAGATATATATATATATATATATATATATATATATATATATATATATTGAAGATAAATTATAAGCTGTATTGAAAACGTTTTCAGTAGTTATTTTTCAATATTTATTAATAACAGAAACCGAGTATGCCATTTAAAATAGGATATAAAATTAATAGCATAAAACAGTAAAATAAATAGAAGATACCATTTAAAACAGGATGTAAAATTAAAAACAAACAATAAAATAAACCTAACTATTTTAATTCTTCAGGAATTCAACTTCTGTGAATATTTTTATTTTCTACAACGTTAAATAAAATGTGTATTGCTGAAACCAAACGATTTTAGTTCAAAATGGTTTGTCTCTTGATAAGAAATTATAAAAATAATTTCTTTTTTGAAGTGAGTATTATTCAGCTCTTCCGAATTTTAGGGTAAACTATGTATTCATTATCTTAGATATTTTAATTTTACTATCTGCGATTCAGGCTTTTCCAGTAACAAAATTATATTTTAATATTTTTACATGATTTGAGGAAGCTTGAATTATGTATAATATTTGATATTTAATTATTGAAATTCTTTCCAACTTTTGACCATTTCTTGTTTTATCCCTTCAATTAGATGTTTTAGTTTTAAATAAAAGTGGGCGTTATTTTAAATTTTTGCATTGATTATCTTACCAAAAGATCGTTTTCCAGAATAAACAGTCTATCTTGAGAACGCTCGAACTTACTGAAATTGCTGAAGCAACATACACCATTTTCTCTTTGTCATATTCATCTGAATTTGTAAGTGAAAAAAAATTTAAAAATTTAACGTAAGCAATTTATTAGTGTTTTCTTAATAAGTAGCTTAATCTAGTTTTAATTAATGTCTCGCTTCATTACTTATTTCCTAATTTCCGAATAGCATCGAATATTTTGATTAAAAATAAACTAGATTTTCTCTGAAAAAAAGATTACGAGAAAACAAAATTTAGCGAATGTCTGGCTTAGATCATTGGAGCCAATTAATCCGATACTGAAAGAAAATGAGACCAGGGTGTCATGGAAACTGTGACGTCGAAGGCTTAGTTTAGGTATATGGACAAGAAGACTCATAGCTCGTTTAAAATGAAGTAGATAGTAAAATATTTTTATTTGTAAGCCAATGAGATTACATTAAATCACCGTCTGCTACTGAGTTAAATGGTGCTAATCCAATATCAATCACAATAAATGGGCTACAATGCCACCATCACATCTATTAAAATAGCAATAAGTGTATCATAACTTTGTGAGCAATTCTTATGTCTTAAACAAGCAATATATATAATATAATGATATTTTAAAATTAAATTAAACCCTAATTGGTTTCTAATTTATTATCCTAATTCAGCCATGGTAACTTCATTCTAAAATGTTCTCTTATTTCCTGATCCATTTCAATTGTTCTAGTTAATTAATTCAACAGAAGCTTTGTAAAATTGCTTAATCGGCTAAAAGCCGACTAATTCCCACACTCCGAGTGAAGATATAAAAATTGTCAAGCCAAGCACATTCCTTTAAAAAGATCCCTATGATTCCCTTACACGAGATGTTCATGTGATCGCCATGTGTCAAAGATCCCTATTAAAATCTAAAAGTATATATTCACAGGGATAAAATTTTAATTCCGTTTTGTGTCGTTTTGTGTTGTGCTCCTCGCTTCTGTTCGTACATAATGCCTGCTTCCCGTGATGGAATAAAAAAAAATTCAAAGTGTCATCTATATCTTCGAAACTACCATCTTCTTTCAACAAAATAATATATATAATATAGGATAGCAATTTAGATCTAATTTTATATTCAGACAAGGTTTTGCTTTTTAAATTTATATGGGCATCTATATAGGTGTCTTTCCTGAATTTTGCACGCACGCACGCACGCACACACACACACACGCACGCACACACACACACACACACAAACTATTAGAGCCTCTTTCTGTCTGTCATTATGCTGACAATGTCATTTAGCGTCATCTTATAAATTTTTGTGGCATATACATTATTGCCATAAAATAACCTATTATATGCTTCAAAATTTTGTGAAATGGCGCTGATGGTGGTGAGAGGAGATGAAATGGAAAAAATATTCATTTATAATCAATTTTTCTAAAAAACACTGCCGAGTGAATCTTATCTTCCCGATATTGTTACGAAACAAATATGTTTACTTAATATTCTTTTATTCTTCATAAAGATCTGTGTTATTTCCAACTATATAGTCTAGTATTGTATGGCAATATATTTTAAGGAAATTTTGAAATACTTAAGATTCATTAAAACTAACTAATGGATTAACTAATTAACTGTCAAACCAACCAACGAAAGTCATAAGATTGCAGGCTCTTATGTTGCCTGAAGTTTGAATTTTCTTATTTAGCAAAGCTACTTAAATTTAGTGAAAACAAATTTGTATTAAATTATAGAATTACTGTGCAATTTGGTCAAATAGTTTGCCTTAATGAATTCAGGAAAATTGTGAAATGCATGTGAATACAACTCAATTGCTAAGTTGGTTTATATGCAAACAAGGCCAATCTTCAAGTTTCTCTTCAAGCGTTGAAGCATTTCAACATCTACTAATTTTTTTACCACATTAAATTGCTCTGACTCTTTGTACCTCTTCTTACCATAGGAACTTCTGGAAATGTTCTAAATCTCATCAACGGACTCACTGCAGCTTCAATCAACTGATTGAACAGACTTCATTAACTGTTAACTGACTGAAACTTCAATTTGTTTTTGTGCGTGCTTGCTCTCTTGTGTTTAATTTATATTTTGTTCTACGTATTTGAAACAGGGGATAACAGCCATTGTTGCTATAAATTCCAGTACCTTACTTCTTTCAAGCTGGTTTATATAATGTCATTTCATAGATTTAAACTGGAAAAAGTAACAATGCCACGTATTTTGATGACTGTGCTTTCTTTTTTAGGGCACCAATCCCTTAGCGGCAACTTGTAGGGGAAAGTTGCAAATTCAACGAGCGAAGCTGAATCAAGAAATAAATTACCAAACTATGATGAGGAATGGGGCAGAAAAATTGTACAGGTAATTACCATTTCCTATCATTTTTGTACAAAAATGATAAGTTCATTTAAATTCTAAGGATAAAATACTGGAAAATACAGTTTGTTGTTTATTCTTGATTTAGGAAATTCAGCAAGTCTGGATAGAAAAATTTTCGATGTTGAATTGAATTACTATACCTAATTAGTTCTTGTCTTTATTTTTTGTTGTATAATTTCTTTAGGAAAGTAGATAAAGATTTACAAGTCAAAGAAATGAAACAAAAATTAAGTTTCAAAGAAAACATAATCTGTTAAAAATTCAGTTAACCACGTCATCTTCTTGGGCGGGGCCAGTTGCCAATCATGTAAACATCACGTGGTCTCACTGTTGATGCTAGTATGATTTTTTCCCCAGCGATTTATGTATAGTTATCTAGGCCTGCAACGCTATGGCGTAATCATGTACCTTTTGTTTTTGACGTTAACCAATAAACCACATAAAAGACAACATGTGTCTAAAATCATTTCACCCAGGCAACAATCTTCACTATCAAATAAATTATTGTGTAATCAAGAAAAGCAACAATTTATAACATAATCTTCAGTTTCATGAAATGTGTGTAAATTTAATTTAAACAGATAGATTCATTTTAAAGCAGACAATTTGAATGTGAATTAGTACCTGCTTTTCTTCTGAATTTCTATTTTCGTAGGTAGCTTTTTACAGAAATCAATTTCTCTTTGATCAATAATGATGAAATTAAATAACATTACAAATAGTTCTTAAACTTTTATCATAATATTCAGTAAATTTGCGTATTAATTGCAAATTTTGAAATAAGTTTTCTAAAACGTTTCTTTGCCTCTACCTTCATAGCATTAACCCGCTTGAAATCAGGATTCTTGTTAATTCGAAAATGAAAGAGAAATCAATGGATTCAATATCTGATAACGGTCAAAATTCCGGATTACAATGGAATATCATTTAATTACTTCTTTCCCGAATCATATTCGTAATGCGAAATAATTTTACCATAAAAATCCATGTAAAATAGAACGATGTGCTCCATTCAAAGGAAAAAAAAATTCAAGCAAAATTATAATCGTATAATTTTTTTATGTATGATGCATGCTTTTTTGCAAGCAAGTTGTCTAAAAGATAATTTTCTTTAGCTACGTTTCAAAATTTGGCGAAAATGAGACATAGCGTTATCATTAAAAGAATTTGAAGCGTGCATAACTGCAGCCTTACTTGGGCGATACTTCTCAACAAATGCTACTATAATTTCCAATGATTTCAACATCTCCCTTATTTCACTACAAGCTTGTTGCTCTGTTACTTCAGCCATTTATTTCTCTCCTGATAAATCTCCTCCGCAGCTTTTTGCTGTGACACATAATGCAGCTCCGTAAGTTTCTTCCGTATTCTAGCTATGTTCTTGCACCAGCTAATGCTATTCACTTCCATCACTAAAATCTTGTTCAGAGGCAAAATCTCGACGATTAAGACTTAACGGTACTTACTTGCTTAATTCTTTCGGAGACGCTTCAGACAAAGTTATTCGGCTAAAATTCCTTCCACTTAAATATAAGGCTTCTATTCAAGCAGGTGCACAACGATAACTGAAAACAAGCCATTCTAGAATGTAACGCCACCATAGTATATTTTTGCTTTCGATCTGCGAAACATCGCTCGTTAAGCGAGTCATTTTTTAAAAAAGATTTTGTTCTGCTTATAAAGCAAGGTTTGATTGCACTAAGACAATAAATTTGTAATTGTTATAATTTAGTTTTTTTATTACAGGGCCACAACAAATAAAAAGTTAAAAGAGACCATAGCTTTGGAATTGAGTTTTGTGAATTCCAGTCTTCAACTTCTGAAAGAGCAGTTGGCGGACTTGAACAGCTCCGTACAACTTTATCAAAATAACAGGTATATAAAATGTTTGCCAATTTTTTACCATTCATTTTAAGCCTTGTGCTTTGCCAAAAGTTTTTGCTGGTTCTCTTGTGTAATTAATAGAATCGTTATTTCATGTGTAGCATTATATACATGAATTGAATTTACATTATACATGCATTGAATTATTCGTGGAATAAAGTTTGTTAAGATATTGTGTATATTACTTGAAACTTAAAAAAAATCTATGCTTTTTTAAATATAAAAAATAATAAGGTTTTTATTTAATATTAACAATTTCAACAAAATAAATTGTTGAAAAAAAACGATTAAATTAAATGTTTAAAAATTCTTTAAAAATAGAGTTTTAATTCGTAGGTCAAAACATTAGTATCATTGAAAAGCTAATTTTTTAAGCTTTAACGTGATGCAAAAATCAATTTTGTGCTGTAATATTATCGGAAGTTATAGTGAGAAAACGTTAAAATTTGGCTTATTTTTTAATTAATTAAAATTTTTATTAGAAATTCAAAAAAAGGGCTCCGAGGTGCACATTCCCCGCACCCAAGGTATACATGTACCAAATTTGGTAGCTGTAGGTCGAACGGTCTGGCCTGTACATCGCCAACAGACACACACACATACACACATTGTGCTTTATTATAAGTAAAGAAAAGATAACCCTTAAACAGTTTTTCGTTACTTACTTGATAGGGTGACCCTTACCGGTTTAGATGTGTTTGAACTATTTAACTAACAGTCAATCCATAATATCTTTTTGGAATTAAAACGCCCTTGAATATACTAATAAACTTTCTATGAACTAAAATCTATGAAAATTCAGAACAGATACAATGCGCAGGCGCAGAAATGAAATAGTTAAATGGTTATTGTCAATTATAGTTATTGAGGAGTTAAACTTTTATTGCATTGAAAAATTTTACTAAATTTATTTCTAATTTCAGGTACATTTAATATTTTAGCGCAATAAAAATTAAATATTGAATGATCATGCTAAAATGTTTCGTTTGACAATACATGCTGAGTATAACCATTCTATATTTAAATGTACAGGGTGTCCAAAAAGTTCCCGTACTGATGATAAGTGAATTTATTTTACAGAAACAACAGGTTTAAAAATAATTATTTTTATGCCAATGATAAAAAGCACTTTTAACAGAACTAAGTAAAAAAATACTGAACTTATATTTATAATAAATGTTCAAAATGTCCACCCCTTTCTTGGAGACAAAGCCGAACTCGTTTGCGCATGTTTTTGGAAACGCGTTTTAACATGCTAGGAGTGATTTCTTGTATCCTTTGGGTTATTGCGATTTTCAAATCATCTATTGTTTGAGGATCACCTTCATAAATTTGCTCCTTTAAATATCCCCACAGAAAAAAGTCCGGGATGGTCGGATCAGGGGATCGAAGTGGACAAAGATTTTTTGAGATAAGTCGATCGCCGAAAAAAGCTTCAAGCATGTCCATAGTCTCATTGCTCGTATGGCAAAATTTAATATACTTGAAAAAAATCATGGAAAATGATTTTTTAAATTTGGAGTACCGGAACTTTTTGGACACCCGGTATTTGAATATCATTACGAATAAAATTTACTATAGTAACCCTAGAATAAAATAGAATGCCTGGTTTCGAATCGTTTATTTTTCTTGTTATTTATTGTATGTCTATCAATCTTTGAAGCTTTATTCATTTGAGATACAATAAATGTAATGCTGCCATTTCTCAACCTACTATGAAAGAGCGCCACCTGGAATTTCGTCGAAACTGTTTTGGGAAAAAAATTACTCTCAGTTTGATACGTTTTCCCATAAACGAAATGATGGCGGGGGGTGAAGTGTTTGAAAAGTATGCAATATGAAGAAAATGATTTTTATAGTAAATTTTCCATTGCTTTCTTTGTCTATGTAGAAGGACAACAGGCACAAAATGACCCGCAGAACAAAAAATAAATTCGCTAGAAAAGATACCATTTTGCAATAATTGCTGTATTGCCTAAAACAGAACGATCACAAATTCATCTAATATAGTAGAATAATTTCTAAATTGGCATTTGAAAGCGGTTATCTAGATTATATCTGTAAGCAAGAAGAATTCTTCAGAGTTAAGGTGGAATATATTGGAGGCAAATCGTAGCTTTTGACTGAAGTTTAGTACACAAATAAAAAGCAATACTCTTCAACATTTTTGTTGAAAGAAGGATTTTTTTTATTAGCAGCTGCAAACACTCAGCTGGACACCTGACGATAAATGGTATGACAACCTATCACTTCTATTTCAAAATTTTTCTCTTTTTTAAAATTAATTTTAAATTCCGTTTAAGGTTTAAATATCTTCCGTTCATTGTTACATCTCCGAAATGTTTCATTTTAATGTGAATTTATTTATTATCATCATTATTGAAATGGTTAAACCATATACTTGGCGCAGTTTGGCTAAGAATAATACTTGCGCCAACTAATCAAACCGCCAGTCAACTAGGTTTGCTAAAAGTTCTCAAGCAATAAATATAACGATGTCATTGGATGGGCATGGTAAGGCTATCTCTTGAAGCCTCCAGCCTTGGTCATTCGCCATATTCTATCATAAAAAGATCATGTTTGTTGCTCCGATCCTATAACTTTTTTTTTATTGCGAAAGTTAATTGTCAAAGTTCCGAAAGAAAATAAGTTGTTAAACTGCTTAAAAAGTAAACATTATAAACGCATGTGCAATCTTGCAAGTTATAAATATATATAGTAATATAATAGTATTGGACATTTTGCATCTGTTTAAAATGCATAAGAGTGCTAATTATTTTGCAGCAAATAAATTAAGTTGTTTTTATTGCAATTTAATGTTTTAATGGTGATGTGAATATTTTCAGTTCTGTTCCTACAATGCCAATGGTGCCTCTTGGACTGAAAGAAACAAAGGAAATCGATTTTAAGGAGCCGTTTAAGGTAAATGCTTCTGAAATAAAAAGTTTTTAGTTTTTCAATCGAGATTTTTTAAAATTATTTTAATTATTGCATGACAGTTTTTTTTCGGGTGTAACCAAGGAACAATTTTGTTTATTATCTTAAAACTAATTATTCCCATTCATTATACCTCTTGCAGGATTTCATTCTGGAGCATTATAGTGAGGACGACAGCAAATTTGATACTGCCATACAGCAGTTAAATCAGATAAGACAGGTCGGTTTATAAAAATTCTATTTTCCTTAATATATGCAAAATATATGTTTTGCTTCTGTATAAATACTTGATTGCGATGTTTAAAAGTATATGTAAAAAATATCTGATCTTTTTTAATGAGCTTTTTTCTTTAATTTTATGTAAGTTATTCAGAAATTTGAAAACTTGACTTTGAATTGTTTGTAGCAATTCAAGTTTTAGTAGGAATTCCAAAAAATCGATATTAATTAAATGTTACATTGGCAGCAAATGAAATAATAATTTTTCTAATATTCTTTTTGAAAACTTCATACTAAGTTATGATTTTTATACATTTTTACTTTATCTAAAAAGATACATTTTAACAACTAATAACATAAAAAATATCAGATATCATAATTGGGCCCTTTAGTAAAATATTGATTGTTAATCACAATATCTTTATGTAATTATCAGTAGGCATTTTACTTCAGGGAAATGTTATAAAAAATTCTTTCTTGTCTATTTCATAAGATAATGAGTATTATAATGCCATTTATATTACTGACTAATATACCTGACTAAATTACCATTTATATTACTGATTAAAAAACTGAGTTCTTGTTTTTAATGAACGATGAAAATTCACTATAAAAATAGCTTTTTTCATATTCCACATTATAAATGCTTGTTTAAATTGAAACTCATAATAATATTAATATTCTTATATCGTTCTTTAAAATTATTTTTATCTCACTGAAAAAGTTTGTTTGCTGCAGTTTAAAAAATCGTTTGGTGACAGCATGTGCTTTCTCGGAAAACTGAAAGATATTAAAATTTATTGGTTCTATATATCTTCACATTTTAATTAAATATGAAGTTACCAGACGTTAGAAAGATCTTGAGTATTATAATATTTCAAGTGATAAAAATCTTTTACACTAAAAAATGCTGTTTACGTTTAGAAGATTTTTGCTTCCTGGTGCATTAAAATTCTAATGAAGCTATTATGAACAATTTTTTTACTTTCTGGTTTAAGAAAGCGTTTACACTAAGTAGTTCCAAACAGCTTATAGTGTAAACACTTTTAATTAGTTTAACTTGTAATAAATTTAACCTCTGTAGGTATCTGCTATGGTAAAAGTACACTAAGTTGCATGTAGTAATACTGAAGTATAAGCAACTTTTTACGGATGCTATGGTAACCATAAATTACAGAATGAATATTTTGTTAAACAAAAACTTGAAAATTATATGAGCTGATATAGAACTGAAGTCTAACTGATGAATAATGATTTTATCATATTGATAATTCAGAGGTGAAAATGAGAAGGGAAAATTTCGCAAAATTAAGTGTAAGAAAAGGTTTCACTCGTGGAATGACTTGCTTTGACATATAAAAAGATTTGCCCTTGCTTTAATAGTTTAGATGCATAAATTTAATCGATAATGCAGTTGATGACCCATCATTTACAGTTTCTGTACGTTACAATTTTTTGATTTTGTTTCATAGGGCATGTATTGCAGTCACACTGCAGATGAGCAACTTGTGACACAATTTAAACGGTACTTACGTATTATACCGTCCAACTTTATCGCCAAATTTGAAGTCATCGCCATTGAGTTGCTACACCGCCAATTGCTGGACTACATCATTGCTGGACCGCCACTGGCAATCCAGCAATGATGTAATCCGTTGATTTTTATCGTCAAATTTAAATCCTTCGCATTTGAGTTACTATACCGTTGGCGAAGACGGTATAATACGTAAGTACCATTTAAACGTTACTAACAGCAAGTTCTACAAAGACCATACTAAAAAAAATTCATTTTCACTAATTAAGTTGCTTTAATCTTGTGAATATTGTGATTTAAATGTATTTTGATATTTACAGGCAATAAGAACACCGTCCCGTGATGCATCTGGAGTGAAAATGCTATTTCATTATTACAATCTTCTTTATTTCATTGACAAAAGATTCTTTGCTTCGCATAGGAACCTAGGACTACATTTTGAATGGTAAGAGCTAATTATCCTTTGCTTTTCCTTTCACATAAAAAGAGGAGATATTATAATGTTCCAAAAATTCAATTTCTAGATTCTGAGGAATCTCTACTTTTTCAAATTTTTCTGGGTATAGAATACACATTTTTTAAAATTATGTCTGTCTATCCATGAGTACGATAGTTTTTTAATTGACGAATAAAATTTATGCTATTTTTTTTTCAAGAAAATTTTAAATTTCTGTCAAATTTTGAAAGAAATTTGCGAGCTCAAAGGAAGTAGGCGTATTTATCTATCTGAGAGCATGTGGACACAACAACTACAAAACGTAGAGATGTATAGATTTACAGAAGATGAACAAAATTTAAGAACAAATTTTATGTATAAAACGGAGATCTGTATCATATTTTGAATTAAATCCATTAAAAAGTCGATTGTCTGTCTTACTGATCATTCACATTTATGTAAATACAATAATTTAAAAATTTAATTACTTAGAGAAATGAAATTCAGTATATGATCTTGTTAATTCAATTACAACTTCGTATTTCGAGTGTATGGCGGCTGGCACTCGTTAAATCTGTTCGTGGTCGCAAAGTCCTCCATGTCGAGAGTAATACCACTGGAGGTACTGGGTCAGCGGTGATCGTTCTCTGTTCTGGGTCTAAATTACGATCTGAGATGAATGAATGAATTTGCATGAATGAAGTCCGCCCCCTAAAAAGGGTAGTGACGTATGTGTAGCTAAGTCGTACTCTTGGCCCTAGTTGGCGCTACTTGTAAAAAACAAACAGACGCATTTCTTGGGCTTACAATCTGCTGATCGTATCAGCGGGATCGTGTCCACGGCAAGTGTCATTAGTCACAATACAACACAACAACAACAATAATTTCATATTAAATTTTTGTTTAAAAAAACAACCCAATTCATACTTCACTATACTACGAGGCACGAAACGCTCATATGCGAGTTATGAAAGTAAAAGTCCGAGAATTTGCAGGTTCATGATTAATTTTTATTTACGGTTAAAGGGGGCATTTTTAAAAAAAAAGGAGTATGCGAAAAGGTTTATGGTGAGCATTCTGATTAATTTTCAAAGATGCTTAACCCTTTGCAGTCCAAAAAGTAATTAGATGCAAAATTATTCACCTTATATAAAGATTTGTTTATTGCTATTAAAAATAAATACACATAATTCTTTTAAGTCAAACTTCTTTGAAAAATTAATCTACATCTCTTAACCATTATGTAGGCGTTTTTAACAATTAAATTTGGAAAATAAATAAATAAAACGTAAAAAAGTTCCAGTCTTGAATGTCGAGTCGCACTCGACATCGGACCGCAAAGGGTTAAATTCTTTTAATAAGGACTATGAGACTTCGATAAAAGATTTAGGGAGAAATTATTGTAATCATGTAATGTTAAAGTTTTGTCCAGTATGTTACATTAAAATTTATTTATAAAAATATCTTATTTGTAAAATTCTTATTTAACCCGTTCGCCGCCAGTACCTAATATCCCCCCCCATCTTTGCTATGTCTTAACCGTAGTAGAGAAGGGATCATCTAATTACATAGATGGTTAATTGCATTCACATATCATCTGTAACGCGCAGGCGCAGTATGTGGCAGCCACCCAAGTAGCACATCATATAGCACAATATTGTTCAATAATATGCGATATTTTATGATATTAAACAATATTAAACAATATTGCGAATATTGATCAATATTGTACAATATTTGTGTGCTACTAAGGAATGTGTTAAGAGTGAAAAGAAGATTCTCATTAAGAACTATCTCTCAGAGCTAGTGGATGAATTTTTAGTCTCACTTATAAATGATAAAGCTTTGATAAATCATCACCCAATCAGACCATTTTATTATAACAATGAATGGAATGTTTGGAATTTTCTGACGTAGAGCCATGGTTTTGACTATGCTGCGCCAAACTCAGTTTAACAGCATATCAATGTACAATAAACAAACAAGTTTAAATGAGTGTATAAAATTTGATTAATTTTAAAAATGTAAAAAGTTGAGCAGGCAAGCAAAAAAGACAATATAGTATTCGTGTGTTGAAAAAATAACAAACGCTGAGCATTGAAATCAGGACATTCTGACAATATATGTTGGGCAGACATTTGACAGTCCCACTGAGAACATAGAGGTTGTTGTTCACCTAGCAACAAGTGGAAATGGTTGAATCTGGTATGTCCAATATGTAAACGCGTTAATACTGTGTCTGCTTTTTGATTTGATAACGACGGACACGGTTGTATATGAGATCCCACTGAGCTTGCAATTTGGAATAAAGAAGCATTTTAATGTGCTTATTTAAATCTCTTAAAGGGGTAGACGTGGTCGCTAGAATACATGCTAATGTAGCAGCCCTGTCCGCCTGCTCATTGCCCAGAATTTCCCCATTATAACAGTGAAAAGATGGGGAATAAGGTGAAAAGAAAGATAATATGAGGGTGAGGTTGAAGAATTTGCTACAAAGATAATGCATATGATTTTAAGGAATTCCGTTATGCTTTCAATCTGTTTGGGGGAAACTGATACAGAATGGTTTTTTTTAGTGCACTAATTCTTTATGAAAGCATTATTAAATGCAAGAAAAGCAATCTATACTACTATTATAAATGTAAAAGTTTGGATAGATGGAGGATGAGGTTCAATCACACCAGAACGGCTGAACAAAATTGGATGAAATTTAGCACAAAGATAGATTATAGTCTACAGAAGAACATAGGCTAATTTTTATTCCAGTTAATTGAGTGGTTAATTTTTTATTAATTAAAAACTAACTTTTCCGCCCAAAAAAATAATCTGAAAACATCTGCCTGAGCTTTTTGAATGGTTTGTTTTTATTTTTCCATTTCCGGTATTCTTTTAATATTATCTTATCTAATTGAATTCTTTGTGATTTATTGTAGGATTTCCCGACAGAAAACCTTTTTCATCAGAACAAAAAAAAATTAACTCTAATCTTTTCTTTTTATTTTTCTGTTTCCGTTTTTCATTTTAATATTATCTTACTATTCTAAAGGAAGGTTTATTAATTTTTTTCTTACGCTGTTCTTGTGGTAATATAATTCGATATTTCCTGTTCATTTATATTGAATTTTTTTCTTGTTATGCATATTTCTTTTGCCTATTTTCATCATTTTCGATTAAATTTTTAAAAGTACTTTTGTAGTTTCAAGAACATAGCTTTTGAATAGTTTTTCCCCATGCTAATGATGTTAGACGTAACATGTTTTCGGCCGGTTATTTCAAAGGATTCTGTTTATTTTCGTAGTGTATGTTAAATTTAAAATTAAACATTGTTAATTAATAGATCTTTTGATTCCTTCAGAAGTGCTTTTGAATAAAAATAAAACAGATGAATTGAAATTAAAAGTTTCTAATCTGCATTGCGTTACCAAAACGGGTGCTTAAAATTCACGCCTTTGCTTTGCTCCAATTGACGTTGAAAAGGTTTGCATGCATACGGTTTCGATAACATTTTTCATTGTGATTATACTGTCAGTTCCCACATATACATATCAAAATCTCCATGCGTAGAAAGTCGCGGGTAAGAGCTAGTACTTTATACATTTAATTCCAAAAATTAAAATTAAAATTTTTGTTTGAAGTCTTAATATTTTGTTTCTATATTCGTATATATATTTCTGTTTAATATTTTATTGTGATTTTTACCATGGTTTAATATTTAATATATAAATTTTGGAGTTTTAATAAATATAGGTTATTTTGAATTATAAATTGACTGAAATTTAACTTTTTTTAGGTTTGATAGTTTATCTGGATTACCCAGTATGCAGAAGAGTATTGCTTTCGAAAAAGCTTCAGTTTTATTTAATATAGCAGCTTTGTACACGCAAATTGGAGCTAAACAGGTACATAAATGTATAAAATATATGATCTCTTTATTTTAGATGCAGCTGTGCTAATTTCTTTTTCTTATTTGCTTAATATAAGTTTTTACTTTCTAAGTACTAAAATGTTATGGTTAGCTAGCGTTTTTAATTTGCCGTTACCAGTCCTTAAACAGTTAGTAATGTGTTTAGGAGTACGAGTAGAATTCAATATGAACAAAACTGTTTGAAAACATTAAAACAATACTTCTTTTTTAAAAAAAATGGCAACAATGGAAGTCCAATCTTTTTATAGCATTAATCTCTCAGAAGGATTCAAATATTTAAAAATCATAATAGAATATTGTTCGGATATATGCATTCCTCATCTCACATTTTTACAACATCATCATTAATTAAATGCTCATTTCGTATCAATTTCAATAATATTTTGTCTAAAGAGAAAAAAAAAAGCAGAATCAAAATCAAAATAAAATTCACTTGCTCCTTAATATTTCATACTTGCATACATTAAGAGACAAAAAAATGTGTGAATGATTTAATAAATTAATCCGATTTTAGTTCAAACATCATTAGATAACTTTCAGCAGCATGCTTCAAAATACATTTTAAGTTTAAAATACATGTTGTTTTTTAATAATTATTTAGAAAGAATTTATCTATCTCAGGGCTCGACTTAGCCTAGTTGGGGCCCGGGACAAAAAAACTTCTTTGGGGCCACCTTTGCTTCACTACCTTAATAATAAAGAACATTAATTAAAGAAACAAACACAAGATAAATTTTCATTCGATTTGAGGGCCCTCACTTATGTGGGGGCCCGGGGCAACTGACCCGTATGCCCCTGCCTTAGTCAGGCTCTGATCCAGCTTTTATTCATGAATGAGTGTGAATTATTATATCTACTGACCAAGATTGGCTACGATTTTTCTGCCCAACTGATATTAATGTGAAATCGGACTATCATTATTCAACTACGATTGAAGAAACAAGCCCTTTTATAAATTTCAATTTTTTTAAAAAATAGCGTCTGATACTGGGAATGCGGTTAATGTATACTATTCCCCTTTAATAAAGCTCAAAGCAATAATCGTTTTCGAAAACTGAAACCCGAGAGTAAATCTATATTAATAAAAATAGATCTCGAAATGTGTTGCTAAGCTCAAAACAATAGAACGGCTCGACCGATTCGGCTAATTTTTTTATTAATATTTTCGTTAAAACACTAGGATGGTTCTTATGGAGAGCAAAAATGAAAAAACTGTGTGGAAAATAGTTAAACGACACTTTTCTTACTTTCCCTCCAAAAATCTTCATTTCCTCCTCCCCCCACATCAACTGAGCAAGATAGCTGGAAGTAATAAATTATGATTTGTTTAGAAAGAAATATGCGAAGTCAGTTGGTTTTCGTTGATAGATAACTGGATGTTTAAAAAAGAAAGAAAATAGTTGCTTTTATTATTAGTCTGTATGGATATTTAATCTATGCCTGCTCAAAACATAGTCTGGGAAGGGAATTAAAATAAAGAATAACAAAGGGAAAGAAGGGTTTGTAGAAAGAAAAGTAGTGAATTAAAAAAGGATAGAAAAAAGAAAAGAAAGGGGGGTCACCATTATTTCCTCTGTGTGCGGCATTTTCCAAGCTGTTTTTAAACTTTCGCATCTCTTGAAAACCGATTGTGTCGTTATTTGTTTAGTGTGTTTATATTTATGAAAATTTGAATCTCATTTTTCTATAAAAACGTAGAATTTTAGACCTTTCCCTCCACCATTTAAGTAAAATATCAATTCCGGGACAATCATTGCTCGGATAGAAAGAGAAAGATGAGTAGTACAATGAACAGAACATCTGAAGAAAATAATACTATAAATGAATTATATGATTATCAAAATTTGTTTGGTTTAAAAATATTTTGGTGAAAAACCTGTTATGAGACACAGCTACATAAAATATTATATGAAAATTTTAGCGAGCATTAATACTGGCGAACCGACTGGTCGCCAAAGGCGGCTAGTATATAAATAAATTTTAAAGGAGACTTCATTCCTCTCTTGTCTTGTTACTTACAAAAAGTATATTGAATCTTTTTTAGTCGATGAACTGAGTTTTGTTATATTATTGTTTATTTATTCTTTCCCCCCTCGTAAATAGGATAGAACAAAAAGTGAAGGAATGGACGCAGCTGTGGACAATTTCCTGAGGGGTGCAGGTGTTTTCCACTTTTTGAAACAAAATTTCAGCAATCCTCCTAGCTCTGACCTTTCCCCGGAAGTTTTGGATATGCTAACACATTTAATGTTGGTAAGTAATTGCTATCATTTTGCAATTGAATCTTAGAGCTTGTACAATTCCTACAATTTATTCCTACAATTCCTACAATTTATTAATAATTAATGTTTTCTTTCTGTATCATTTACAGGGCCAAGCGAGGGAATGCTTGTTCGAAAAACTTGTATCTGATTCCGAAAAACGCACTCTGCATCAGTGCTTAGATATAGCGCAGGAAGCTGCTCAGGTAAATAAAATACACCGGGTTGAGGTGTTTTCATCTTCTTGTTTTTTTATTAGATAAAAAAAATATTACGGAGCAGACGACTTTATATCAAAAGGAGTACAAAAATGTAGCTTTCATTTTATTAATCGATTTTTTTTTCTCTTTAAACTTATGAATTTTTTAGTTAACATGTTTGGTATTGGAGTATTAACTTCTTTTACATTTAATTATGATAAAAAATAAATGATGAATTTTCTTTTAAAATATGCATGGATTTAAGTTTTGCAAAATAAACTTGATAATCAATTAATAAATTTAAAAATCTTAAAATGCTATACATTTCCTTCTGATAGTTAATTTGTGAAATTCTTTAAAGTTGTTTCAATTTAATCGTGTAATTCCAAAATTATCCAAAGAATTTTAGAATTCAAAATAATATTTTGTGGATATTGTTCATCTCAATAGTATACAAACAAGAAAGATAAAAATATTTTATTAACTTGATTTACACTTCACATAATCTTCACAATGAATATATGCCCTTTTTAACTTAATTTGGTTTTTTTTTTTTTTTGCTTTTTATTTCATTCTAATTAGTGAATCATTCTATTTTTCTTGTTATAAATTCACCATATCCATTTACCTATGCCAGTAAGCTATTCTTAATTGCCATTCATTAATTCGAAAATAGGTTGTTTCACTTTTATAAAGAAACATGTTGTAATTTACAAGCAAACTTAGATTAATGCATGATTTAATATTATAATAACATTCTGTTATTTATTTTAATCAATATTCAATAATATAATTCTCTAGCTTTTAAGTAATAGAAGACATTCAAGCAGCTTAAGCAAATTTGAAAGTAGCAGTAAAAAAAAAATTAGTATTAGGTACAGGGCCTGTTTAAGACAAGGGCATACTGGGCAGTTGCCCGGGACTCTACAAAAGTCGGCCCCCCAAATCAAATAGAAATTTTATTTTAATGAATTTAGAAATTTAATTAATTAATTATTTTATTTTTAATAATTGAATTTAAAATTTAATCAATTGTATTTAAATTAAAAATTTATTTACATTAAATAAAATATTAAATAAATTTTATAGTTTAAATTAAAATAAATTATTTATAATTTAAATTCAATTTAATTATTTTATTTACAATTTAAATTTAATTAATTTTTTATTTTAACGAATTTTAGAAATTTAATTGAATTTTTTTTCTTCTTTAATGAATAATCTTCATTACTAATGTAGTGAAGCCGAGGGGGGCCCCAAAGAAATTTTTGCTCAGGGACCCAACTAGGCTAAGTCGGGTCCTGAGTAGGTATTAGGGCAGGTAGTAAAAATAAATTAGTAGTAGTTAGTAAAATAATTAGTTCTAGAGTCTTTTTTTTATTTCTAAAGGTTAAATAAATAGTGATTACTTATTTATTCATATTTACTGCAGGTTGCTGAAGTATACAAACAGCTCTACATTCTGCAAAATTCGTCTGTCATCAAAGACTGTGTTCCGAATTCTTGGGGTGGTTTGATGCACGTGAAGATGGAATACTATGCATCTCTTTCACATTACTACGTTGCTCTTGGTTTAATTACTCATAAAGGTGAGAAAAATGTTTTAGTATTGCTGTAAGAAGAAAGCTCAAATTGCGGTCAGATAAAGAAAAAAGATATATAATTATATGTAAAGAAATTATAGTAACAATATTATAATTGTAATTCATATAGAACAGAAAAATTATAGGAAGAAGACAGTATAACTAAAAAAAAACGTATTTTTCCGATGGATTGTATTTTTTTTACATAATTTTGTGCACGCACGCACACACACACACGTCGTTTATACGTCGTCATTTCATTATAGTCTAATATAACTGTAACCGTTGCAGGTTTTTGATGCTATCTAATAATTACGGCCCTGCTTATTTGACAATTTTTAAACTACATCAAGTTCCCTTTACTTGACCCTTTCGCTGCCAAGCCTAAATTGTATGAGGTTATTCCCATTGCCATTTCTGTTTTGAGTGTTATTATATATCTAAGTTTTATTATTTCAAAATAAATACACATATTTTGTCATAAATAATCATTTCCATGTATAAAAATCAAACACGAGTATACTCGTGGTTGGCAATGGGAATAACCTCATACAATTTAGGCTTGGCAGCGAATGGATTAAATAAAGTAGAATTTTTCTTTAAAAAATTTATTTGTAACTTTTTTTTCAAGTTTTTACACTTGCATATTTATATTTGTGTCCATAAAAAGTTTGCAAGTTTGACAAGTTTTACGTTATAATATATTGAAAGTATCACGAGTATATTCGTGCCGCCAGTGAGTAACACCCTGCCTACCACGAGTATATTCGTGCCGCCAGTGAGTAACACCCTGCCTACCACGAGTATATTCGTACCGCCAGTGAGTAACACCCTGCCTACCACGAGTATATTCGTGGTTGGCAGCGAATGGGTTAAGATTCCAAGATGGCGGCATTGTGGTTACGTTTGTTGGCGATTAGTCGCCTGCTACTTCACCCTTCATTTTTGTTTTAGTTAATATCAGCATGTACCGTTTTTTATTTATTTGACGCAACGCTTCGTTTGTACATCGTTTTTGATATTGAAAAAGACCGATATCTCTTGAGAGAAGATATAATTTTTGAGCAATTTGTGAGCTATGATACAGATATCAAGATATTGAAATTATTCATGATGGATGAGTTAAAAAAATGGCATATTTTCTTTAGCTAATCCGAACATTGAGGGGGGAAAAGTGGATAAATCATTCCACCGTTTTAAAGACGTCTTGGGTTCTTTTGAAAAATTGCGAAATTAGTTTGTTTCTCATAAGCAAAAAAATTTTTGGTTGATCCGTAGAGAACATCACCCCTTGGCGCCATTTTCAAAATAGCCAATTCCTGCGCTCTTGCGTCTTATCTTTCAGAAGATATCTTCCAACGACAACATCAGGTTGCCATATTTGGCGCTAAATATTCTTGGCGAAAAGGGGGTGATGCTCTCTCCTCCAAAACTTTTAGTGAAATTAATTTGATTCATAATTCTGTATTTAATATTCACAAGCAATTAGCATATCAATCTACTTTTAAAGAATTTATTTTTTATGAAACACCTACTTACTTGCACATAAATCGTATAAAATTTTAAAAAATGTGGAATTATACTCAAAATTTTCTAGATATGAATTTTCTCACTTTTATGAAGAATGTCTGATTTTAAAATGTAATTATTGTTTTCAATACTATTTAGTGTTATCTTAATTTATTACTTGTAAATAAGTTTAAATTGCAATATTCAAAGTTATTTATTCAAATTTCGTATCGTATGTCTTTTTATTTATATTTCGTTTTACGTCCATCTCTTTCAAAATATATTAACAGTGCTTTGCTATTTAATTTCCTCTATTTTTTTAAATGTATGAATTTGTTTTTTTTTTCTTGTATAATAATGTAAAACATTATTTGAATGTTTTTTTTTATTTAGTAGTAGAAGTAGTAGTAGTAATTTTTGTTATTTCCGTTCGAATAATTAATTTTTTTCCCTACAGATGAATTAAATACTACAGTACAAGAAAAACTCGAACACCTGTACGTAGATGTAAAATACAATGATAAAAGGGAAGCAAAATTTATCCCACAAACTGCCAATGAAAGACTCAGATTAGGTTTGTAATCTTTGAAAGTTATTTTTTTTTTCTATATTTCTTTATTGGTATGATCCACAAAAGTAAAATTTTCCTTAGCAAACCAGAAATGATTGGAGTAGCTATGCTTAATGTAAATGAGATAGAAATTCTTTTTATTAATAGTTATTTATATGGAACAATATTTTCGCTATATTTCATTTTTGAATTAACTAATGCTGCGGATTTTTTTTAATATCTAGACAGTGCATTAATTGATGCTTTATTTTTTTTAAAAATAAGGTAGTCTAGTTGGCCTTACATTTCGAACTTAACCAGTATATTTCTGATTTATTTCGAGTTCTTTTATTTGATAGTTTTGCGAAAATATATGCATTTTATTTATTTATAATTTAAGACACATGACTGTATGTATTCACGTTTGTATACCATTATATTTAATCCAACTCTTGATATTTAAAAATACTGTTGCGACTAAACAAACATAATGAAACAGAACAGGAATTTCATTAATTATGCTGTTGTTGTTACTTATGGCACTTGCCGTGGACAAGTCCCGCTGATACATCCGCAGATTTTAAGCCAGAAATATACGTCTTTTGTTTTACAAGTAGCGCCATCTCGGGCCAAGAGTACGACTTAGCTACACACACGTCACAACCCTTTTTAGGGAGTGGACTTCATTCATGCATATTCATTCACTCATCTCAGATTGTAATTTAGACCTGGAACAGAGAACGATCACCTCCGACCCAATACCCCAAGTGGTATTATTCTCGACATGGGAAACTTTGCGCCCACGGACAGATTTAACGAGAGCCAGCCGCCATACACTCGGGGAATCTTTTGGCAAGTGAGTTTCGAACTCGTAAACTAAGGAGTACGAGTCCAACGCTCTACCAATCAGTCTATCCCCTAAATAATGTTAATATCTTCATACTATTTTAGATTTATAGAATTTCTAATTTTTATGAATTTATTGAATTCAGAATATGAAATACTTTTTTCAATCCACATGTTTGCATCTCTCCCGTAAGCCAGGAGGTCCGGGGTGGCTTGATGATAAGGCCTCGGCTTGTGAGGTGTAGAGTTGGAGGTTCGAGACCCGATTCCATTTTAGAACCATCGTATAAGGGGAGAGGGTCTGTTACATGTTAAATTCATCACAATTAAACTTCCTCCCCCTGGAGTGGTGTAGAGAGGGGAGTGCCAGCGCAGGTGTTGTCCTCGTCATCTGACCGCTGTTCAGAATTACGAGTGCCGTCCCAAAATATCCCTAGTGTTGCTTTACAATTGGAATATTTGGTAATGAAAAGACAGATCAATATGCAAAGATGGCGGCACAGAAAAAGAGTGTGGATGTAATTGTCCTCAAATCAAATGGTGTCTTAAAATGGGAACTGAGAGAAGTAATTACGTTACAATGGTTTGACAGATGATATATGTCCAAAAAAGGGAAAAGTAACTTAAGATTTTATTCCTAATCCAGAAATAAAAATAAGAAGATACCATCCCTAGGTACTCCAAATTTTATCAGGACATGGGAGATTCCCTGCATATTTCCAAAGATTTGGAAGAAAGCAGGAAAATAAATGCATTTGTGGAGGAATCGGTACTGTTTACCACTATTTAAAGGAATGCACAGAAATCTCCGATCATAGAAAACATCTGCAAGTTAAAAATAATGACGAGTTCAGTACTGACGGTACCAGGTAATCTTGGGACACTGAAGGACATGGTGTCAAATATTGTCAGTTTTTTTCCCAACTGTTTTAAAGTTTGTAGAGGAGGAGGTGGTCAGTTAATGACCACCTTTGGAATCAATTATCTCGAAGAGAATATCTGTTTGACAGATTCGGTCATTGTAAGGCTGACATTGCTACAGTCCTCAGTCGGCCATAACAAATCCTGTTAATACTGCTACGTTCAGTGGTGGCGGGGTGGTCGGCTGTACAGAAGAAGTGTTGCTTTACTACGGGGCATTAATCTAACCAAACTAATTTAACCCAGAGGTCTAGACTGATTAATATTAAATCCTTTCTGGGTTTTTTCCAGACATGCTGGAGATTAAAATGTTCTAAATTTTTATAACGGACGCTAAGCGATTTAACCTGATAAGTTATAATTCTCAAGTTTCTACGAAAAATAAACAATAATATTTGTATTTTTTATGGTTTAGGTCGTTCCCACTTACACCAGGCTGTTGGCACCCTCGAAGAAGCTCTGCGGACGTATCGAATGTGCCGACAACTGCAGCTCATTGACAGCCTCCACGATCTCTTGCAGAAAGCCAATGAGAAATCTCTGAGTCTTTTGTCCAAGGTCAAGGAGGACGTGGACCAGTTCCAAGAGATGTTTGAACCCTCACCCATCCGAGGTGCCAATATAATATAATATCATTTTCTGGACATCATACTCTATATTTTTTTTTTTCATCTTTGCTTACGGCTTATGTTTATTTTTATAGCGTCCACAAAATTTCAGTTGAAGTTGACTGATCCAGATTTAAGCCAATATAAAGCGACGGACTTATTTAAAGCTCTGGTAAGTGTGTATTTAGTTTATTTGCTCGCTAAATATTCTTGTTGGTCCGAACTAGTTTGGGACAATATTGGCAGATTTGTTCAAAGTTTTCCTGCTTATGTAACATTAGCCTTCGGTGATTACCACAGTATATATATATATATACATGCTAATATCGTGATGATGATGTGTCCGCTTTTTACCACGGAAAGAGGGGGTGCAGTAGCTTCTGAGGGTATGGACCCCTGAGCACCCGAGGGCAGAAGCCTGAATTTTAGCTCGTATGAGGATGAAACACACACCCATATGCTTGCTCAGCCCCTTTTTACAGGGGGGAACGTTCACAAATAGAACACAGAACAGCCATGCTCGAACCCGGGACTCACAGAACATGAGAAAGACGCGCTACCTCTGTGCCAGAAAGCCGGCTTATTAGTATTATTATTCCAATATATCTTAATTAGGTTTTTGATTTTGACTGACACCATATTTACCTATACAACCACCCTTTCACAGTAAAAATGTTATTTTAATTAAGGGATTAAGTATAATTATCTTGGCCTGACATTTATAGCGATAATTTTTGTTCCTATAACTCGTTGTTTTATTTTTTATAATAGCATTTCAGTTCTAAAACTAATAAAAAAAGTTTATAGAAATTATTTCTCATTATCTTATGAAGTAAATTCCTCATTTTTCATCTGATAATTAAATAGTCAAGTGGAAAACTGTTGCATTGAGGTAATTATTGCGACATTAAGATAATTTGATGTGATTAATAAGGATGGGATTTAAAAATTAATTTTTTATAAAGACATATAATTTCTAGTCATCAATTTCTTCAGATTTATCACGATATTTGTATTCAGAGTGTATACAATTTTAATGTTTGTGAACTTTCGTATAACCACACTGGCTACTCTGCCCCGTCTTATAAGAGCATTCGGTTGAAAGCTGATTGACTAGACCAGTGGTCAGTAAACTTATTAGCCAAAGAGCCAAATATGAACGTCACAACAATTTTAATAGAAATTGGGAGCCAAATCTGCTTGTTTAGTCAACCTTTATCACACTAAATAAATAGTACGCCAAATAAAACTAAATTTCATACTTAATAAATATTTATGAATGCGAAATTACAGCTGTACTTAAACGACCACTGGTCTACTGTCTGTCCATAAGGAGATCTCTGACCGACAGTCGTCTATGTTTACGGCAGGCGTCATAGAAACAGGTGTCGATAGGGAGGATCTATTTTGAATGGGTGGAATCGGGCGGAAGTCTCGCGAGTTATTCTTTATCTTGGCGAAAAAATGAAGCGATAAAAAAACTATTGCTCATTCGTCTTCTCGCTTTACCGAAGTTGCTCGTATCTTTATATTTGCTTAGTTTACTTTTATATTTTATTAATATTTTCTTTGGTTAATATTAACTGCATTTCATTATTTAACAATTTTAGTCTCTTGAATTTTAAGATCCTTTAAAATGCCTTTTCGATTTAAGAAGGGAGAGACTTTAAAATCACAAGCACGTAAAATTGTGTATAATGTTATAGAATTTTGCTTGTAACTTGCTGAAAATTCGTATTGGGAAAAAGATGGGATTTTAGAAGAACTAGTGGATGAACTGGTATTTCAGATTGGAAGTACTGAATCGTATTCCGATTCAGAAGAAACGGAATCTTGTGACAGTGATTTAGAATTATTTAAATTGAAAGTACACACTCGATCTCTGCTAGTTTTGCACTCTTTTAATAATAATTAATGTGTTTTATAAATAAAAAGTGAATTTTAAAATTGCTTTTTTTTTTCATTTCAGTTAGTTTAATCATAAGTTATAGAAGATATAGAATTTTATTTAGTTTATTTCCTGAAGTTACGAAATTTATTTGATTCCTTTTTGTTATTTTCTATTTTTTTCATTAATGTGCTCTTGTTTTCTGTTATTCAATATGTCGATAATCAAAAGTTTCAACTTAACATACTTTTGATTATCCTTATTTTTTTAAGTTTCGTTAAAAAAAATCTTTATTTATCTTATAGCTTTTATTTATCTTATTTGATAAAATGTAATTGTTAATTTTGAGTTTCAAAAAATAGCATATATATCAAAAATAAATAAATATATTTATTTATTAAAAAAACTTTTTAGAGAGGTTTTAACCATATTTAACAATGGATATTTTACTTTGTAGCAGAATAAAAGCAACCGTTTATAAAAATATTGAAATAATTATGATTATTATGTTATTATTTTTATGTTGAATTAGATTACTTCGCGTTTGCTGCGGAGAATTCGATCTTAAGAAGTTACATAAATTTAAAAAAAATATAATGAAAATTAATTTTTTGTCATGCTGGATTCTACTTATTTTTTTTTCTTCTTGTGCAGTCGTTAGACATATAAATAATTATTCAGTTTTTCTATTTGATTTACTATGTTCTTTCTGTACTAATCAGATAGGAATTTCTGTATTATTCTAACAGGAATAATATATTTTTTCAAAATTCCAAGTACGCAAATGATTTTCAGCCCAGTCAATTATTTTTCGAATTTGCTTTCAAAAATTAAAGGCAACATAACAACACCGCCAATTAGGCGCTAAACGCGCCAACGTAAGAAGAATGAATTTCTACCTCTGCGAAATGGACTCTTCCTGCAGTAACCTGTTTCTATAACGACCGCCGTAAACATAGACGACTGTCGGCCAGAGATCTCCTTATGGACAGACAGTAGACTACCGCGAGACGCGCTACCTCTGTGCCAGAAAGCCGACGTGCTAATATCGTAATAATGGTAATAGATTTCTGGTGTTTATTTTTCTGATCCTTTCTGACATTTGAATTTAAAACCGAAAGTATATTTTGATGTTTCACCTTCGTCTTCTCTGAAAGAAAGAAAGTCGTAATTTGATTCGCCATCCTCCGCTTCTGTGTTTTTTTTTATCTTGCTGTGTCACTAGTATGAGTGTAACTAATAATGTCAGAAGATTGCGTGATGACAAGGAGAAACGATTATGTAGCAATTATCCACACATGTATAAAGAAGTCTCGACTACTTATTTCATCATAAAATGCCAATGTCATATAGACACAAAGTTTTACCTTAAAACCAATACCCTGATTTTATGTGAAACTAGTGTTGCAAATCACCATTTTGAGTGATTTTTGAAAAAATTGGTCCTCGGCCTATTGTCAGATTTTGGAGAAAGAAACTATCATTGGAATGACGTAGTAAAAACTTTTGTGTTATTTTGTTAAAAACTAGTCGCCTTTGATGATTAATTTTTTGCCCGGAAACTAGAAACTAAACACAACCAGTAGGTTGTGTTTAAATTTATAATTTAATTTTACACATAATTTGATGTTTACGCTTCCATTGTCAAAGTATTTTTTAATTTTTAATTATATCACATTTATAAATTTGTGCCACTTTAATAGCCATACAACTCTTTTGTTTACTATCAGCATGAACAATTCAAACAGAGTCTAGTATCTCTCCACAGTATAGCGTCTTTAAAACTAAATAAACTGAGTTCCTGGTTAATCTACTTCAAATTGTTCCTCGCCTTTTACGATGATGTAATTTCGCTCATTGGTTTCGTACGCTATATCTCATGTGAATCTCATTCTCAATTTTCAGGAATGGATGAACATTAAAGGGTTCAATATTTAAAAGCATCGAAATTGGTTTGGGCGTGCGGTGATTGCCAAACATATAAGCCAGATAACATCCCTCGGACTGAAGGATATGTTACTCGGCTACTAACCTTAAGATTCGGAGTTCGGGCCTAGCGCAATCCGCTACACCTCAAAACGAACTCGAATGCTCGCCATATGCTTGGCGCTTTCAAAATCATTCGTCTGTCGTCCGACTCATTGGTGGGGGGGGGTACTGTAGCGTCAACCTCATAAGCCAGATAATATCCTTCGAGCTGAAAGGTCCCTTTTGCTCGATCGGTATATTACTCGGCTACAGGCCCAAACGTCGCAGGTTCGTACCACGGCCTTCAATTGCTAATGGCGATTGTCTAAAGTTAAGAATTGGCATCTATACATTTAAAGAATCCAAGCCTTAGGTGAAATGAGCAAGGCAACTTGCTTGGTATAATCCAAAATGATAACTTTAAAAAATTAATTTTGTTGTATAATATTTCCGTGAGTTATCAAGAAAAGGCCGAAATATCACATGATTTTTAATTAATTTAAAATTTTAAAAAAGGAGTTTCCAACTTTGAGGTTACATACTTCTAGCTTTTAAAATATATTTCTGCCAATTTTGGTTAATCTAACATTCAAGAGCAGTGATTCCCAAAGTTTACTGAACTCCGACCCATCTAACAAAAACTTAAAGATTTGCGACTCACCTGTTGGCTGCTTTAGAGAAAGGGGGGGGGCATAAATACTGGTAATGCTCAGTTGTGAGTTGCGGAACTACATACATTGTACTGTAAGTTCCAAAAACAGTCTCTATGGAAAAAATGTTATCAATACCATTGGGGAATGCTGTATAGGTTATTTTAGTAATATATATATATATATATATATATAATATAAAATATAATACTTAAATAACCTACAAACAGTTTATTTCAATGGGAAAGGATGTGTTTGTTTTCTATTTCTTGTCATTACAGTTTTAGAAAAGTTACTTTTAATCGCAGTGAGTTTGATGCGTCCAGTTTATTTCGTTATTTAGTTTTAATGTTGACCATAGCCAAAAAATCCTGCCTCACATAGGTATGAGGGAGTGAAAGGGAGGAGGACTTTCACAACTTCATCAAACAGGCAAGGTGAGGTGAGTTCCCAGGTTGTACAGAATAGTATTTACCACCAACTACTCTTCGTATTAATTCACCTTCTGCCCACTCAGCCATTTCGTCAGTTCTTAGTGTAATAGTGTTATTGGATAGTGGTATGCTCTCGATTTCCTTTACTTCTTTTTCCCCCACGTTTCGGGGCCCACTCAATATTTGCTCGCGACCCATAGTCTGGGAACTCATGATCTAGAGTGCTAACACATATATGTATGCTCCATTGTTAATAATGAAGATATATCTGTTTTTCAAAACAGAATTCATCTCATGCTTCCTAATTTTTCTACTCTAGTCCTTCGGAATTTTAACTAGAAAGTCGATTTTGGGGTCATTAGTTAGAATAGGGAGGTATCCAGGATATTAACACTTATTATCTGGCGAATTTATTGAATTTTAACAATTCATACTCCCACGTTTATTTCATAACACGAGTTATAAAACATAAGACATTACTATTTTTTCTATTAAGCGACAGTTTTTATAAACTATTATTCTTCCAGGGTCCCTTGAAGTTTTTCTCTGCCAAACGCCACTGGACAGCAGCTCGCATCGTAGAATTGAAAAAGGCTTCTGATGACGCCACTTTTGGCTTTAGTGTGAAAGACGACTGCCCAGTCGTAGTAACAAGAGTAGAAATAGGAGGAATAGCAGAGGTAAGGACACACATTCTACTACTAGATTCGATAACGTGTTATTAGTTGCATCAGTAAAATTATCGTTTATAAATCTTTTTAAAAAATGTCCTTTCAGTATATATATGCGGTTAACTTTATTGCGAAGGATTTGTCAAACATGCTTCAAAGAAATTGTGACTTAATAATAAGCAAGTAACAAAAAAAAAGTCCGTTCCTCCTTAGGTCAACAAAGAAACATTTTATTTTAGCCACTTTTTATAGAATAATTACAACTAATTTGAATAATGAAAGCAAAATTATGTCTCTCCAAAACAAAATCAAGTCTGTATTCGTTGAAAATAAATCAGAAGACACTACGCAAGCGTGAATTTTCAACGTCAACTGGGGCAACGCAAATGCTTGAATTTTCTACGCCAGTTGGAGTAATGCGATATAGATTAGAAAATTTTAATTTCCTTTATCCTGTTTTATTTTAATTCAAAAGTACTTCAAAATGAATCCGAAAAATCAATTAATTTACAATGTTTAATTTTAAATGCATCAAACTAAGAAAATAAACAAAATCGTTTGAAATAATCGATCGAAAACATGTTCAGCCTATTCTCATTAGTGTGGGGGGAAGTGAAGTTTTATTCATTTAGGGGTTGGGAAATGAAAAAATTTTATCGGAGAAGTTAGTTTTTAATTAATTAATAAAAAATAACCAAATTAAGAAATTAATATTTGAAACATCAAGTGTCGTCCACTACAAGTTTTAAAAAATATATTTGAGCTTGAGCGGATAAATAAAAAGTATTTTATTAACGATTAAATTTTGAACAAGATATATATATATATATATATATATATATATATATATATATATATATATATATAAAGTTTTGTTTCATTAATAGAACTTACTTAAATCAGAGAGTTCAAATTTTCGGTATATACTTCTTAGGATCTTTTTTTATATCTACAAATTCGCCTTTAATGTGGTGGTACATTTTTTTTTTTGGTTGTTGGCCTGAACTACTAAATCATTGCTCAACAGTGTTTCCATACTTTTAGTTATTTAAAATTTTGTTTTTCTGTTCTTATTTTAAATGACCGTCAAATTCTTTTACACTCGAAACTAAAATTAACTCATCTGGTAGTAGAGAGATTTTTTATAATTTAAAAAAAGTTTAAAGTTTTTAAAAAGATAAAAGTTGTATCATTTATATTTGTCATCACATTTGATTCATTAAAACCTGCTTAGAAAGAAACTAAATTATAATCTATAAAAGTAAGAAATATTAGATATTGAGAGAGAAAAGAATAGGATTAAAAACTGATCTCACATAACCTAAAAGTTCAATAAAGCTTATTCAGGCCTTGTATATCCATAAGGCAGACTTTGAATTCCCTAACATGTACTCTTGCTTATAAATTCGAAAGCTCATATCTTATTTTATATCTCACGATCATAAATCTAATTTTTATTTTTAGTCTATATGTAACTTTATATAAATACATATTTATTATATAACTTTTATGTAACTTTATATAAATATATGTTTATTATATAGCCGTTACATACCTTAAAAGAACATTTAGAAAATCCTCATTTTATTTATTATTTTTTTGAATTAATTTATAAGAAATGCAAATCCTTCTATGGTATTTTAACATTAAAATACATGCATATATTCTGTACTGAAAATTGAACAGTATCCACCTTTTATTACAGTGAATAAAAGATCGTTTGTCTTTTGCAGGGCTGTGGGTTGAAAGAGGGTGACTACATCACAGCGGTGAATGACACAGACACCAAATGGACGACTCACGCGGAAATGGCGGAGATGATAAAATCGGCCGGGAATTCCATCTCTCTGAAAGTGGTGACGCCCATGAATTGGAAGTATCTGCATTCCAGGGGTGCAGCTGGGATGTCCATGTGTTCCAAATCCACATCTTCGAGTAGTTCCGGTTTCAGCTCATCCTCGAGTCGGAATCCCAGTCCGGTAAATGAGATTCTATGTTTTGGGATGCCTTTTAAGTTACTAAATCTTTTTTGTATATCAGTTGTTGGTGTACAATGATAGTTTAAACCGTTGCCTCACAAATTAGTTTTTTGGGTGTATTATTCTGAATTGAGAATTCTTTGTTGCTTAAGACTGGCTGCTTTAAAAGTGATAAACCCAAACAGAATATCATTATTTATTCGCAATCGCAATAAAAAATAGAATAAGCTTCAACCTAATTATTCTAAAAGAATTCGAATATTTCTTTTTCATCATATTATTAAGCTTAACACTTTGCTGACCGGTGACGAGTTGACTCGTCTTTTCATGTCCAAACGTTGTTGACCGATGACGAGTTAACTCGTCATTGCACTTGCATTATCTGTTTCAATTTATAACACCGAAGGCGATATAGAACATGCAAAAACTTGGCGTATCGTGTTTAGTCTTGTACGCTCTATAAAAGAAAAATTACTTTTCCTAGTATTTACATTTTTATAAGAATTTTAGTAAAATTCCAAAAATTTCATAACGGCGAAGAACTTTTTGATGTTCCAATTGAACAAAATTCATTGGAGTTTTTTTAGAACGATTTACTTTCATATTCGATTACAAAAAAGTAGCCGGTGACATGATATAGTTTCTGTGTAAAATTGCCGGTCACCAAAGTGTTAAGTTCTTCGTAACTTTTTTATATATTATTATTATTATAAATATGAAAGTTTGGATCGATGATGTTAGTCAATCACGTCAGAACTGCTGTACAAAATTGGATGAAATTTAACATAGAAATAGATTATAATCTAGAATAGAACATAAGCTACTATTTATTACGGGCAATTGAGTGATTAATTTTTTATAAATTAAAAACCAACTTTCCCGCCAAAAAATCTTCATTTCTCCACCACCAAATAAGAAAGACTCCAATTTGTTTTTTCCCCACTCGAATGAGGTTAGGCTTAACTATTTTCGACCGATTGATTCAAACGATTCTGCTTATTTTCTTAGCGTTTGATGAGTTTAAAACTAAACATTGTTAATTAAACTATCTTTCGGATTCATCCTGAAGTACTTTTGAATAAAAATAAAATAGAATAATTGAAATTAAAAATTTCTAATCTACATTGCGTTACCCCTTACTGGCGTTTAAAATTCACGTCTTTGAGTTGCAATAATTGGCTTTGAAAATTTACGCATGCATGAGGTTTGATTAAGTTTTACATTGTGATTAGGCTGTCAGTTCTCAAATATACACATCAAGATTTCCACGCGTACGAAATCGCGGGTAAAAGTTAGTGTATATATATATATATATATATATATATATATATATATATATATATATATATATATATATACTTTTTATGTTTCAATTAAAGGATAATTTTCTGTCCGTCAAAGAAACGGCCAAAATAAGTTGATTTGAAAAATCACTTTTTCTGACTCTTGCAATTTAACTCGGTCTTTGTTGCAATGCAATTATTTCATTGATGGACATTTTTTAGATGTATATTTAAACTGATAATGTTTATATTTCTCTAGATGGGATTTCCAGAAATGAATTTATTTTCAAGATTTACAAATTTTTGTCTTTTCTTTTGTTCCTTAATAACCTAGTGTTTAATTTTCAGAAAACATTGGATATTTGACACGTTATGACGTTTCCTGTTGCCAAATGTTTTTCATTTATAATAGCAGCTTCCAATGAGCTATATAATTTTTACAGTAAATATTTTTCTTAAAAAATAATAAATAAATAGATTTTATAGAAATGTTTGTGCATTAGAGTGATTTCTGAAGCTTTTTTTTATATGAAATAGTCTGATATTTTCAATGATAACGAATCTGACATATCACTATAATTAGTAGCCATTAAATTATTTTTAATTGTTCTTATAATATGAAAAAAAATCGAATGATTTTAAATGTAGCTTTCTCTGCTAATTTTAAAATATTCTGACGTTATATTTTAGAATTTTTTTTAAAAAATTTATGTATAGTAAAAATTTCAATGTGAATTGAAATTTTTATTTAAAATATTCTTTTTTACCTTTCTCAATATTTCTTATTAAATTTTTTTTCTTCATGGTAATATGAAAGTATTACTATTCATAAATTTAATTAATATAAGATAAAATCAATCTGACAAAACTTAATGTTTCCGATAAATAAATACTTTCTTCAATTAAACCATTTAGAATGAATTTAGATTATGCTAGGTTGCACTTAGGACAATGGAATTTTCATGCTTTTGCTTAGAATATAGATTTAGATTTTATATTAATTTCTTATTCTTATATTTTTTTTCACAAAGAATATCTTAGAGAAATACAGCAAGAAATGCTTCATGCTGTTACAAAAAGCACTTCAAAAAATATCGTTCTGTTGAGCTTGTACTGACTATTAAAAATGATTCACGAACTATTTATCTTTCAGGTTGGAAGCCTCAACGGAAAGGACAGTGAAAAACGAAACAGTTGGAATCCTTTCAGAAGGAGGAATTCGAAAGATCCCCTGGAAAACAGCTACATAACAAACGTCTTGTACAGATAAAAAAAATCTTGACATTTTTTTCATTTATGAATATTCATTTCATTACAATTGTGGACAAACATTTTCATTTAATGAAATGCCATATTTTAATTTTTCGTTTTACAGTCTTCCGATTCTTCAGTTTATCTCGGCGATTAAATTAAAACGATTTTGCAAAAGACATTGTGTATCTCGGTTATTTTTTTTATTCTTTTATTTGTATTGGAAACAGCTGAAACTCGGTCTTTGTTTATAAAATATTAAAAAAATCGTTTGAAAGAATCTTTTGTTTATAAAAGAATTAAAAAATTATTTTCGTTTAGAAAAAAAAATTTTGTTTTCATATTGTCATGAACTTTTGTTTTAGTTTGAAGAAAAAAGGGGGATTTAAAGGAATTGTCTGAATTTGTTAAAAATCAATAAAAATTGCCAAACAAAGAAACACAATATGATAAGAAATTTATAAAAAAAACGATTTTTTTTCTTTCGATTTTGTTCCAAACGATTTTGAAACGAAAAAACGATTTTGTTCCAAATTCATTTAAATTTTGAATTTCTCGTTAATGTTTTTTTGCAATAAAAAATATTGTGACCTCTTTTCTATTATTCCGATCTAGGGAAATGGTTCCCTCGCTAGACCTGATGCTACTTCAAGTCTATCTGAGAGGTGTTGCAGGCAGTACTAACAAAAGGTTGTCAAACACTTCGAAAACCGAAGTGAAGAGAAACATTCTTTTCTCTTTGATCAACCTCGATTTTGCACGATGTAATTTTCATGTTAATGCTGATAAAGCTTCCTTGAAATGTTCTGTCACTAACTTTCTATATTTAGATATTCTTTTTTTATTTAATACTTCTAATAACACGCTATTAACATGCTGATTAATGCAAAACTAACCACATGCACTATTATAATCTACAATTATTCTTTTTTCTGAAAACGATATCTTACTTTAGATTCACTTCAAAAAATGATTTTTATTTTAAGAGCATAAAATAGATGTATTCTTTTTTTAGAGTGGTTTGATTTGGAAACAATTGTATTATAAGTTTTACCAAATGGAAATTCCATTTCTTTTGACTGTCTGTATATTTTGCAAATGTTGCTTCATTTGTTCATTTTTTTGTATTATATTTTCATTATTTTTGACTAAGGAAGACGACGTTTGCTATCTAGTCCCTTTTGTTTTATAAATGTATATATAATCATTTTCAATAAAAAAAAATCCGATTTCAACTTAGTGTTTGTTATTACTTTTATACATATTGACAAGACGTAACCCGTTATGAAATAAATAATTAAATTGAATTGATTTTAATTAATTATTTTCATTAAAATAAACAATTTCATTAACTGTTGTGAATTTAGGATTAAAAACTTCATTATTCTATAGTATTTATAAATAGTATTTACAATAGTGTATATGGCATGAACAAATGTTACACATACAATTCCAATTACAAACACATGATTACAGACGGTCATATATCAGAAAATAAATATGTTATTGAAATAGCTTTTGTCAAAAAGCTATCCCGAATTCATATAACAACAATTAAAAAACATATATTTTTGAAAAATACTTTTATATAAAATAATGACTATAAATATATGTTATGCTACTCAAATCGTCTGCCTTTTCATTTTTAGTTAGAATGAGAATATCCTGTGCATGAACATGCTTATAAAAATTTCATTTCATTGCATACATTTATAATCAATCAGTTTGTATTAAAAAGAATTACTAATTTTTTGAACTCATCAACATAACTGTTAGACAATTTGATATAAATTATCCGAAAAATTTATTTGCATTTAGAATGTGATTTACTTCAGTAACATTTTGTATTTGTATTGTAGTATTCATAAATTCCTGTCATTTTCTATCTAAAAACTAGTCGTAGTTTTATTATTCACTTAAGGAACAATATCAAGATTGTAAGTAGCATATTGATGGAAAGTGACCTCAGTATCATTAGTCTATTAGCATTTATTCATTTATTTAATTTATTTCAATAATCCCGATTCTAAATAGCATCTCAAGAGTTTTCTATTTCACCCTGTTATGCTCTTTTTTTTCAGCGAAAGAACATAACACAATGTAATGAATTTGAAAGTGCAATATGAATTATTGACGATTTTATCACTAT